>JBBBDQ010000924.1:3130000-3345000 GCA_037127315.1 Ascarosepion bandense
ACACCTGATAAATATCAAAAATCAATAATTGAAAAAATTGGGTTATAGAAGGAGTGGTCCGATTTTAATCAAATTTGAAAATCAGATAATATATATATATGTTGAGGTACCCTCGATAAATATCGAAAATTGATAATCGAAAAAATTGGGTTATAGAAGGAGTGGTCCGATTTTAATCAAATTGGAAAATCAGATAATATATATATATATATATATATATATGTCGAGGTACTCCTGATAAATATTGAAAATTGAAAAAATTGGGTTATAGAAGGAGTGGTCAGATTTTAATCAAATTTGATACACTCATAGACAAAGATATAAGAAATGATATTCAGAAGTTTCAAGGTTACAGTTCTTACAATAGTGCAGAAAATCGATAATATATATATATATATATAAAAGGCAAGATGTTTGTGTGTGTGTCTGTTTATATGCCTGTATGTCTGTATTTTTTTCAGCCTTTTATTTTAGTTTTTGCTTCAGTTTGGCTCTAAGTAGGTATAATTTTAGTTCTTAGTCTCAGCCATGATACCATTTACTCAGAGGACTTATTTAACCTTCAAAATTCAGTTTACAATGAAAAAACTTATTTGATATCGATACCAGGAAATCAAAATTTGAATTACATCTATCCCAACTTAATCCAAAAATTCTTTTGTATTAAAGTAATTTCACAACCAGTATCCAACTGCATATTAAATACATGACTATTTATTCTTATATTTGCTTGACCTTTTTTTTGCACATTTACTGCAAATATTCTGGTTTCTTCTTCAGAAGAGGATGTTTTCACTGATAGCATTTTCCCTACTTGCTTCTCATACTCTGAAAATGATTCCTTTTTCCACAGTTCGAACATAGTTTTCTTAGTGCCAGACATTTGTATTTATTCTTTTCATGCATTCTTTCACAATATTTAGTTGTCTTCATACTGTATGTTTCAAACTGTTCTTTCAGTTGATTGAATTCTTTGATTAACTCTGTTGTAAAAATTCTATACTTGTTTCCAAATTTATTCAGCTGCTTTGTATGCACTCCAACATTTTTTGCTTATGACTTTGGTCTTGTAATTCCTCAATCAACCTGAGAAGAATCAATTCATCTTCTACTGACATTTCTTGCATTCCTAACTTTTCAAACTTGCAATACTTAGTTTGTTCCTTAAGCTTATGCAAGTATTGCATCACAGATTCCTCTGGCTACTGCCTAGCTTCCGGAAACTTTGTCCTTTCAGCAATAATCAATGTTTTTCTTTGGTTTAATGTTCTTTTTAATGACACTGACAATTTCTTCAAAAGTCATTTGTTCCAACTCCTTTGGGTAAGACATGGTAGAAATTATCATAAAAGCCTCACATCCCATGGTAGCCAAAAACAAATCTGTTATCTGATTCTCTTCTCCTTCCATCCTTAAGTTCTTCAAATTTTTAACTCTTGCCAATGCTGCAAAAGCTCTCATCTACACTTCAATTGCTCTAAATTGTCCAAAAAATCCAAGAATCCTATCAGTGACGTCATTGTTGAGCCTCATATATCTCTGTGTGTAGCGATAGTTATGATGTATCTCTGTGTGTAGCAATAGATGCGACGTAGCTCTCCTTGTTAAGTGTGATGCAATGGATTGTTGCCCAACCTGTCAGCTACTTACTACTTAAATAGTGCCAGGCTAATTTGCATGGGATTCTACAGTTTTCTATGGTAGAACCAATTCCAATATTTTTTTTTTGAGTAAAACCAATTTCAATATTTATCCAATGTTTTTGTTGAGTTTCATATATCTCTGTGTGTAGCAATAGTCCTGACGTAGCACTACGTCTAGCAACAGTTGTGACATAATTCTTCTTCTCAAGTGTGACGCAATGGCTTGCTGCCCAATCTATCAGCTACTTACTACTTAAATAGTGCTGGGCTGATTTGCATGGGAGACTACATATCCGATATTTCAAAATTAGGGAGAAGTTACTTAAAGATCTTAAATACTTTCATCCAGGTTTGTATGATTCCAAGATGTTTTTTTGGTGTGATTACATCTGGACATTATTTCTGATCTTTCATTGAGTAATTTGTTTTGTTCTGGAAACAATATTGTGGCTAATTTTTTTTTCTTGGCACAATCGGCAGACATCATCACCATTGTCAGTTTTTTTTATTATACTCCATGTTTTTCTAATTTTGAAATTTTGATTGTTTAAAACAATCAAAGTTAAAATCGTAAAAATTCCTGTTGTACATTTGAAAATGTTGAAAAATCAGTTATTATAAATCACCTGAAGATACCAAAAGGTTGAAACCAAGGTTGCTGAAATAACTGATCTCTAAATGAAATATATATATATATATATATATATATATGTAGTCATCTGCAGACAGATCTGTTTCGCTGTATCACAGCTCATCAGTACGGTTAAACTCCGATTGCTTTTAACCCAGGATTGAAACCAGACCGAATTGGCGTCAGTCGGCAACTCTACCTCTGGGCTATGGGTTCTCAGTAGAAGAAGGCAGACTTTTTAGTGTGTATTTTATCATTATACACGCCCAATAGCCAGAGTGCTCTAATTCATTACTGAATGAGCAATATATATTGATTGTTTAATTACTTAGTTTTTGGTCATAATAAGATTAGACCAGTGCACATTTGTATTAAAAAGTGTTCAATACAATTATATTGTAGGACTTTTGAATATTTCCCATTTGTAAACAAGTTATTAACTGACCTAGGTTTCTACCATGAGTGGTGTTTTAATATATATATATATATACACACAAACAAGTGGAGTAAAATATTTGAAAGAACATTTACATTGAAGTATTTCAGCCTTGCCTTTTCATGCTGGAAAAATTGTTCTGCGTATGTGAAATAAAAATTTGTCTCTTGTTTCATCTTCTTTTTCTTTATTCAATGTCTAATGTTCCCAATAAAGCAAGAGCTGTTAACCATACAATAACAATCAGAATCTTCTTCTATTACATCAACAACAACATCAAAATCATGATGATAAAACAATAGGTTATACAACTGATATTATTATATTAGTGTGTGACTATTCAACAGATAATACTACAAAGAAAGTAAAAAGAATTTAGAAGGAGTAAAATTAAAAATGTGGAGGTATGAATAAAAAAAAGTAAAGAAAAATATTTGAAAAAAGTTAGAAAAATGCAAATAAGTAAAAAAGACAAAACCAAGGGAACATGGTAAAAGATAAAGATGTATGAATAAGGTAATATAAAAGAAAGATGATTGCTTAATAATAAGATGATTACAGAAGCTTTCATAAGCCACAAGAACTAATACATTTCTTTTTTATTTTTACATGTTTAATTCATCATTGAACTCATTTCACAATGGCCATTAATTGGCATCTTTCAAAATTAAACTGGATTTCTTGCAGTTTTAAGGAATTTCTATAGATTTCTAAAATTTCCAAATCAGTATAATTCTGTAGCTGCCATGTTTGGTAAAAATCCTTCAATTATCAAATTCTGTATCATTAATTTAATAACAACAGGATCCATTTTTTAAGAAATTCAAATTTTACTGTTTTAAGTTTAAATATTCTTTCCAGAACATTATATTTAGGATTTAAAAAAAGTTATTATTTTATTCACATTGATTTGTCAACTACAAATAAACTTTAAGAAAACTGAGTGCATGTCATCAGCAAAAGGTACAACCCAAAATACCAAATAAAGGTGGGAGATACCAGAATCAAGCAAGTACAAAAATTTAAATACCTAGGAAGTGTCCTAACTGGAGATGGAAAGCGCGACACAGAGATCCGAAGGCGAATTGGCATGGCAAAAGACACATTCCAGAAGCTGAGCAAAGTGCTAACACACAGGAAAATCGCACTGGAAACAAAGAAAAGAATGCTGGACTGCTACATGATGTCGGATCTTCAATACGGCAGTGAATGCTGGACAATATCATCGAAAATGAGGACAAAACTGGAAGCAGTGAAAATGTGGTTCTACAGAAGGATGCTGCGGATATCGTGGACATGCAAGCAACAATGAGGTGTTGGAAAGAATGGCAACAAAAAGGAAATTGATACTGAGCATCAGGAAGAGACAACTGAATTTCCTGGGACACGCAATGAGGAAGGAGGGCTTGGAGAACCTGATACATTGCAGGTCCCAGGAATTTCAGCTGTCTCTTCCTGGTGCTCAGTATTAATTTCCTTTTTGTTTCCATCATTTCTAGGACCTCATCATTGCTCACATGCTCGATCCATGATATTCGCAGCATCCTTCTGTAGAACCACATTTAAGTTGCTTCAAGTTTTTCCTTCATCTTTAATGAGATTGTCCAGCATTCACTACCATATTGAAGAACTGACAACACATAGCAATCCAGTACTCTCTTCCTTGTTTCTAGTGAAATTTTCCTGTTTCTTAATACTTTACTCTATTTCTGGAATGCTTCCTTCGCAATGCCAATTTGCCTTCAGATCTCTTTGTCACACGTTCTGTCTCCTGTAAGAACACTTCCTAGTATTTAAATTTTTGTATTTTAAATTTTTGTACCTGCTTGATTTTAGTATCTCCAACCTGTATTTGGCATATTGGGCATACTGATGACCATGCATTTGGTTTTCTTGCAGTTTATTTGTAGTCCTTTCTTATCATTCACTTTAGCTACCTTCTGTAGGAGGTCTTCCCCACTACCTACTGTGTTTTATATTCTTCATGGAGACTTTAAGGGTTAAAGAAACAGAAGAAAAAATTCAACATTAGCATAGTGGATATTTCACTTGCCTACTAAGCATTTTAATTTAACAAATATTCCCTGTTAATTTGGGTAGCATGGTATGCAAATGAGATACATGCATAAATAGAGTGAACCTCAGACACTGTGAGGAGGTGAAATCCCGTAGATTCCTACAAGATTTAAACATCCCAACAATGGCAAGTATACATGCCATAGCAGCTATTTGGGTCACCAAACCATCTCTCTTTCCAGAAAATTGTTGTCAACAGAATTTGACAACAATATATATATTATATTCGAATATATAAAAGTAAGCATTGGCCATAGTCTGGAGTATGGAGAGAGCACAGAATTTCTTGTTGGGTAAAAAGTTCCTGCTAAAATCAGATCACAAGCCCTTGGAATTCTTATTCAATCTGTGAAAGGAATTACCAAGAATAACGTCAGCAAGAATTTTAAGGTGAGCCATTAAATTCATGGCGTTTGATTTTGACATTATGTATGTTAAAGGAAGCATCATTTCTCACGTGAATGCATTATCAAAAATAAGATTTTGGAATGAAAATGAAGAGGCATGTGAAAATCCAGATGATAGAATTATACAATGGGTGGAAATAGATGTATTATCCCACAAAACACTCAACATAGGAACCTAACAAGACCCAATACTTAACAAAATACTAGAGCATATAAGAAAGAATGTGTGGAATAGCTGCACAATAGCGGAAAGATCTTTCAAGGAAGAAAGACATAGGTTAATGGTAGAGAAAGGTATTATATGTAATATAGACACAATGCTGTCTCCCAAAATTTTAAGGACGAAAATAATTAAAAGTGCACATGACGATATACATTGCAGTGTCACAGCAATGCAAAGAAGGTTGAGACTGCAAGCTTGGTGGCTGAGATATTTTAAATATATTGAGGAACACATAAGAAGATGCCCCAAATGTACGGAAATTAAAACATTTAAACAAACCATATTGCACACATAGCTTAAAGAGTGGGGGCCAAGAACAAGGGTCCTTATGAACCATGCCCACATTAGAAATATTGGTTTATTTTTAATCTGAGTAGACTCATTCTTGGGATTGGTGGAATTAATAAAGATGAGAGATAGGCAAGCTGCCACCATCAAAACAAAAATATAGAACAATATTTGTAAAAAACGGTGTACCTAAGACCATTGTCACCACCAATGCACTGGAATTCTGTGATGAAAATTTAGTGTCTTGGTTAAAGAAAAAAAAGATGTGTACCATATAAAATGCTACTGTTTCATCCACAATCAAATGGCATAGCAGAAAACTATCGCCCGGTTCACACTCCACCCACATCTATTGAACAGGTGAAGAGGCTCATCGCTTGTTTCCTGTTTAGGATGCGGTTTCCAGTTTTCCCTTTTCAAGTCTTTTCACTCTTTTATTTTTTTTTCCAATTGGAGTAGATAGACTAAACTATCGCCCGGTTCACACTCCACCCACATCTATTGAACAGGTGAAGAGGCTCATCCCTTGTTCCCTGTTTAGGATACGGTTTCCGGCTTTCTCTTTTCCATTCTTTTTACCCTTACGTAGCCCCCTGCGCATCAGTGGCATTATCACCTTGCTTGGGGTGATATGATTAAAAAAAAAAAAAAAAAAAAAAAAGAAAGATGGTTGAAACAGTAAAAAATGGGACGAAAAGCGTTCTCACCTTGTAATGAGAATATAGCAGCATATCTATCTCCCTAAGTTATTTTTAAGTTATTGAATAATTCCTCATGTGAATAAAAAGCAAAGCCTATCAGCTTTAATGGGCACGTAAATTAGAGTCCCAATAATCATGTTGTTTGCCACAGAGGAGAAAGTCTGGTATAAAAAAACAAGGAGGCAGAGCCAGAAAGAACAAAGTTCATCTTACAGAAAGGACAGAACACAGCTGTACTAGAAAAAAGGGACAACCAATATTAGCTGATCAATTTAGAACCAAGTTCAATCCTGAAGATGTAGAAATGCAAAACAAGAAAAAAAGGAGACAGAGGATGGGGAGATGAAACAGAATAGAACATGGAGGAAAGTGGAAATGAGTTAACAGACCTAGAAGAGGAAAATAAATCTACACCAAGATCTCCATTAAAGAGGACACAAAATACAAACAAGAGTGAAGCAGGTCATCCAGAGTATTCAGAAGAAGCGATAGAGTAACTAAGGGCATCAGATCTCTCAAGTTCAGGGAGGTGTAACATGGTATGCAAATAAAACAAGCTTCAAGCACCATGAGTGGGTGAAATCACAGATCTACCTACAAGATTTACACATCAAAACAATTTGTTTGCATTTGTATTAGATAAGTGTTGTGGAACCTCCTCTTTTTCTATGATAAGGGACTCAACTTGAGTATACATATGAAGCGTAGGGAGCTGGTTAATGTTTCTTTAATTCGGCCTTGTGTCTGACTTAACCAAACTCCCAACAGCTTACAAGTTTTATGCAGAATTATAATCATCAGAATTATTATCAGAAGGTTTTCATCATCAGAAGGTCGGTTGTCAGTTGGAATGTGTGGATTAGTGTAGAAGTGTTGGTTGTCAGTTGGAATGTGGATTAGTGTAGAAGTGTCGGTTGTCAGTTGGAATGTGTGGATTAGTGTAGAAGTGTTGGTTGTCGGTGGAATGTGTGGATTAGTGTAAGTGTCGGTTGTCAGTTGGAATGTGTGGATTAGTGCTTAAGTGTTGGTTGTCAGTTGGAATGTGTGGATTAGTGCTAAAGTATTGGATTGTCAGTTGGAATGTGTGGATTAGTGTAGAAGTGTTGGTTGTCAGTTAGAATGTGTGGATTAGTGTAGAAGTGTCGGTTGTCAGTTGGAATGTGTGGATTAGTGTAGAAGTGTCGGTTGTCAGTTGGAATGTGTGGATTAGTGTAGAAGTGTTGGTTGTCAGTTGGAATGTGTGGATTAGTGTAGAAGTGTTGGTTGTCAATTTGGAATGTGTGGATTAGTGTAGAAGTGTGGTTGTCAGTTGGAATGTGTGGATTAGTGTAGAAGTGTTGGTTGTCAGTTGGAATGTGTGGTTAGTGTAGAAGTATTAGGTTTGTCAGTTGGAATGTGTGGATTAGTGTAGAAGTGTTGGTTGTCAGTTGGAATGTGTGGATTAGTGTAGAAGTGTGGGTTGTCAGTTGGAATGTGTGGATTAGTGTAGAAGTATTTAGTTGTCAGTTGGAATGTGGATTAGTGTAGAAGTGTGGGTTGTCAGTTGGAATGTGTGGATTAGTGTAGAAGTGTTGGTTGTCAGTTGGAATGTGTGGATTAGTGTAGAAGTGTTGGAAGTTGTCAGTTGGAATGTGTGGATTGGTGTAGTGTCGGTTGTCAGTTGGAATGTGTGGATTAGTGTAGAAGTGTCGGTTGTCAGTTGGAATGTGTGGATTAGTGTAGAAGTGTCAGTTGTCAGTTGCAGAATGTGGATTAGTGTAGAAGTGTTGGTTGTCAGGTGGAATGTGTGGATTAGTGTAGAAATGTTGGTTTGTCAGATTGGAATGTGTGGATTAGTGTGATGTCGGTTGTCAGTTGGAATGTGTGGATTAGTGTAGAAGTGTTGGTTGTCAGTTGGAATGTGTGGATTAGTGTGAAAATGTCAATAGGTTTTGTCAGTTGGAATGTGGATTAGTGTAGAAGTGTTGGTTGTCAGTGGGAATGTGTGGATTAGTGTAGAAGTGTCGGTTGTCAGTGGGAATGTGTGGATTAGTGTGGAAGTGTGGTTGTCCCAATTGGGAATGTGTGGATTAGTGTAGAAGTGTTGGTTGTCAGTTGGAATGTGTGGTTAGTGTAGAAATGTCGGTTGTCAGTTGGAATGTGGATTAGTGTAGAGTATTTGGTTGTCAGTGGAATGTGGATAGTGTAGAAAGTGGTTGTCAATTGTAGAATGTGTGGATTAGTGTAGAAGTGTGGTTGTCAGTTAGGGATATTATTGGATTAGTGTAGAAGTGTTGGTTGTCAGTGGGAATGTGGATTAGCAGTGTAGAAGAGTGGAATAATAAAATATACATTTTGAATGTTAAAATAGAAATTTATTAAAAGTAGGAATAACAAGAATTTGTAGAAATTAGTGTACACTGAGAAAGTTAAGGTATCAAGAATTCTTACAAAATGTTAGTAGTAGTGATTGTTGAAAGAGATTAGGAGAAAGTGAAAGAGGACAATGTCAGAGTAGCTTGAAGTTGAAAGATACATTTTAGATGTGTGTCTTTCTTGCTGCTTCTATCTGACTCCTTGAGTGACTTTGATGAAGTCCTTTTATTGTAATCTAGATATTTTCACACTTACACACAAAGTCCTTTTGGTCTTGCAAGTTGCTCCCATTCATCAAAAATCATTCTAACACCTACTTGTGAAATCTGGTTTGGACTTTTTCATTAAGCACATGGTCAATCATTTTTCTATTTGGGAAAACCAGGATTTCACACATTGTTGTGAACTTTTGTCAAAGTGAAGAAGAGAGTTGATTTTAATTAATTTCTTAGATCTCTCATAAGATCCAGAGTTACAGTAAGAGTACCAACTGATCCATAAGATACCAAAAGATACTGAAGTTACACAGAGAATGCAGTTATATTAGCTCTGAGCTCCACTCAGCCTGTATAGTATTATATGGACATACTAATTACAGCATGGCTTCACTTCAAAGACATGTTTATATATATATTCCTTACTAATCATATTCCTGGATTACTAACCTATGTTCCAGTTGTACCTTTATGTTTAATATAACCTATTTTCCTATCTCAAATATCTGTTTTGTTGTTCATTATTTTGTGTGGTTTCTCACCCAGAATCCACAACAATAAGTTACAGAGAAACAAAAATTTCCAGAATTCATTTTCTGTGTCCAACTCTTCTGATAAAAAAGTCTCATTTCCTTCTTCATACATTATATGCCTAAAGAAGGCTGTAGCCAAAATGTGGCAAAAAAAGACAACACAAATAATGAGTTCAATAGTCTGAACAACTCTTGGAATGATAATGACTTTTCTCAAAATTATAGAAGGTAGACATATAATGGCTTGACTGAAACATTGTGGCAACAACAAAAGCAATACAAAGAATGAGTTCAATAATCAGAACAACTCTTGGAATGATAATGACTCTTCTCAAAATTATAGAAGGTAGACATATAATGGCTTGACTGAAACATTGTGGCAACAACAAAAGCAATACAAAGAATGAGTTCAATAGTCTGAACAACTCTTGGAATGATAATGACTCTTCTCAAAATTATAGAAGGTAAATATAGAAGGGATTGACTGAAACATTGTGGTTAAAAGCAATACAAAGAATGAGTTCAATAGTCTGAACAACTCTTGGAATGATAATGACACTTCACAAAATTATAGAAGGTAGACATATAATGGATTGACTGAAACATTGTGGTAACAACAAAGTAATACCAAGAATGAGTTCAATAGTCTGAACAACTCTTGGAATGATAATGACTCTTCTCACTATTATAGAAGGTAGATATAGAATGGATTGACTGAAACATTGTGGTAACAACGAAAGAAATACAAAGAATGAGTTCAATTGTCTGAACAACTCTTGGAATGATAATGACTCTTCTCAAAATTATAGAAGGTAGACATAGAATGGATTGACTGAAACATTGTGGTAACAATGAAAGAAATACAAAGAATGAGTTCAATAGTCTGAACAATTCTTGGAATGATAATGATTCTTCTCCAAACTAAAGATATTTTCAAATTCAATGTTGCAACACCTTTAATTCCAAATTTAAAAAAAAAATATTAATCAGTTTATTTTAAAAGATCTCATTAAATATTTAACTAAATTCTCAACAAAATCTTTTGGAAATTCCACAGCTTTCACTAAGTGAAAAAGAAAATTGAATTAAAATTAAATTTTGAGATTGAGGAAACAGAGCTGGCTAATTAAAATAGTTGTGAGGATCCTCATCAACCTTGATTTGGATAATTTATTTTACCTTATGTACTTTTAAAATATTAGTTAATTTAGCAGGAAATAAATGAGATGAGCTACATTTGTTAGAGATATAAAAAGAAACAGTCTGTTGATTTGAATAAATACACTTTTAATGGTTTTAAATCAAAATGAAAATTTGTTTTTTAACATTGATTTATAAAGAGTGTAGATGTAAAGTATAATAGTTAACAATGTGGAAAACAGAATCAGCAGACTGAGTTTAAATTCTGGACCAATCTATTGCATTTATTACACACTAGTGCTTTTAGAAATAGCATGAATATATTGCGGATTTAAATCATCACAACAATGAACAAGGTAAAAAAGTTATTTTTGTGTTTTTACAACTAAATTTTTCTTAAAGTGCATGAGTGTTAAAGTTCTTATATTTCTTGTTTGTAGTTGTTTGTCAAGATGAAAAGAAATGGAATGTGAGAAAGAAGCGGCAAAGGAGAAAGGAAGAAAGTGTAAGCTTGGTGAGAAAGACGGATGAATGAATAAAAGAATTTCTTTTAAGCCTGGTGTCATGTAATGTTGCTGCCTGTATCTTTACTCATTTGTCCATCTAGAAACTTTGCTAAAATAGCCTTCAAAGAGGTCATGAAGCATGTTTTTATGACTGACACCATGACCCATTGGTTTAAAAATTTTAAATATTTATTTTCAAAGCATTAATTTATTAACCAGAAGAATGTACAATCCTCCAACTCAGAAACCATTTTTTTGTTATTTGGTTTTTGACTGTCTTGGTGTTTATTTCTGTCTTCGCTCTACAAATATTCCTCCCAGTTAAAGGTGAAATACTTCAGCAGACTGGGCTCTTTAGTCTTGGTAGGGAAATTAGTCTAGAAGGACAATTTTGAATTCAAAACTGGAGAAGGCAAAAAGAAATACTCCATTCTCTTCCTAAAAAATAATGACGGCATTGCACAATTTACAAATATTAAAGAAAAATAAGTTCTTCTGGTTTCTGCCATTGTACTTGGTGACATTTGTTGAGAGTCAAAATTTCTAACTGTATTGAATGAGCCATAATTGAAATTTTCATAATGGATTCAAACCCAGCTGTGTTAAAAAAAAAAGATCAGTTATTTCATTTTCTCCTGTTTCTTTGTTGTCTCTTAATTTCTTAGTCCTCACTTTAGCCATAAACACTCTTATCCAGGCATCCACAAAATTTAGAATTCTCTAATGATAAAGAGTTTTCTAATGGTAACATCATTGTTATGAAGTCCCAAGTCCTTTGTGTTACTACTCAATGCTGATGCATAGATTCTCCTTCTCTTAATCAGAGTCATTACATAGCCTGGATGTTCCGGATATGTTAATTAGTAAATAATCCCTTAATTAAATTTTATGACCTATTTAATTTTGTTTTAATTATTTTAAAGTTTAAAATAATATTTCAACTGCAGAAAAAAGATTCATAACTAATATTTGGGTGTATGATAAAATTTGAGAAAGAAACGGATTTATAGTTTTGTGGTGCAGTGGATATCGACTTGGAATGACAAATTGGGGTGCCGAGTTCAAATTCCAGTTGAATTCCTTGCATTCACTTACGCACAAATACCCTTGGGAAAGGTATTAATCTGTCTCTTCCGTCCAGTTATGGGTTAAATAATAGGACGAATTGGGTTCTATAGCCTTGACTTGCAACCAGTCTACTGCAGAAAGCAATGGCAACTTACTGCGGGATAATCTTCTGCCCAGTCAGTCATGTCTCTTTCGAGACATGATCACCCAAAGCATGTATCACATATAGCACTTAACTGACTGACAATATGTGGCACTTTTTAATTGCAGAAAAAGTAAGCTGTTTTTTCTACTGAAATTGCTGATTTAAAATGCTCCATGGTTTGTTATTCAAACCCACATACCTGTTTTGGTTTTTCTACTGACAATATTTTGGCTGTTGTATCAGTTGTGCCTTCTTTAGGTTTCTGGCATTATATTTGGTCAGTCAGTTAAGTGCCATGCGCGATACATGCTTTGGGCGATCATGTCTCGAAAGAGACATGACTGACTGGGCAGAAGATTATCCCGCAGTAGGTTGCCATTGCTTTCTGCGGTAGACTGTTTGCCGACCAAGGCTATAGAACCCAATCTGTCCTATTATTTAACCCATAACTGGAGGGAAGAGACGGATTAATACCTTTCCCAAGGGTATTTGCACGTAAGTGAATGCAAGGAATCTCAACTGGAATTCGAACTCAGTTCCCCGATTTCGCATTCCGAGCCGATATCCACTGCGCCACAACGCACATTCTCAAATATTGAACCAAACTGCTTATTCAATCTACTAGGGTCAATCATAACTGCCTAGATTGTGAAAGGATATAAGCACATAAAAAATAACAAAGGAAATATTTTCCTTTTGAATCTTAATAATTCTCTTTACAGGATGGGTAAATAATCTCAAGATAAAATTTTATAATTCCAATTAATCTTATGTGTTCATCATTTTAAAATATAATAAGTATTATGTCTAATGACAATAATTTTACTTTATAAGAAAAACTCATAGATAATATTTAGGAAGCATGATAAAATTTGAGAAAAAAACAAATTTATATGTCATATGGGACTGAATTTTCCAATGTGCTTGTTCTATGAGAGGTGATTAGTCGTCAAATTCTTGCCTGTTTCTTAGTTTACTATACACTTTATATCTCTTCTATTTAACATGCAAATGGATACAATCTTATTTACCAATCCATTACAGATCCCTTAACCAAAGAGGCTCATCCCTTGTTCCCCGTTTAGGATGTGGTTTCCGGCTTCATCTTTCCATTTTTTTTTTTTTTCAATTGGAGTAGATAGACTAAACTATCGCCCGGTTCACACTCCACCCACGTCTATTGAACAGGTGAAGAGGCTCATCCCTTGTTCCCTGTTTAGGATGTGCTTTCCGGCTTCATCTTTCCATTTTTTTTTTTCAATTGGAGTAGATAGACTAAACTATCGCCCGGTTCACACTCCACCCACGTCTATTGAACAGGTAAAGAGGCTCATCCCTTCTTCCCTGTTTAGGATGTGGTTTCCGGCTTTCTCTTTTCCAATCTTTCCGCTTTTCTTTTTTTTTTTTTGTTTATTTTTTCAATTGGAGTAGATAGACTAAACTATCGCCCGGTTCACACTCCACTCACGTCTATTGAACAGGTGAAGAGGCTCATCCCTTGTTTCCTGTTTTGGATGTGGTTTCCGGCTTTCTCTTTTCCAATCTTTCCACTTTTTTATTTTTTTTTTCAATTGGAGTAGATAGACTAAACTATTGCCCGGTTCACACTCCACCAATGTCTATTGAACAGGTGAAGAGGCTCATCCCTTGTTTCCTGTTTAGGATGTGCTTTCCGGCTTTATCTTTTCCAATCTTTTTACTCTTACGTAGCCCCCTGCGCTTCAGTGTCATTACCGCCTTGCTGGGGGTGATATGACTAAAAAACAAAAAATGTTCGTGATTGTTCTTGAACTTTTTTTACAACCTCTTTCCTTCTTTTCCCCTTGAAGTTTATATCCAGTTTTTTTAATGAACATCTTGCTATCATTCATAAGCTCATTTTCTATTGCATTGTCCTGATATGAAGAACTCACCCTTTCTTCTCTGTCAAGTTCTTCTTCTATTATGACGTATTCCTTTCAATTCTGGGTCTTAATTGGTCAAAATAAGCCATTAAAACTTTTGATGTAATGGACATTTTATGTCCCCTTTGCATGATGAAATTAGTTCTTTCAGGACTTGCAACTTTGTCTTTCTTATACCATATCCTTCCCTTTGTCAAATATGACGTTGTTAATCAATATTTTATTTGTTTATCTATTAACAAAGATGGGGTTTGCAATTTCTCTACATGTAGAACTATCTATAACTAAGCTGTAACCTTGGTAAGTAACCTTGGTACAGTCTAATGCTTTTAATCCCATTTTTAGTGTCTGCACTATTCTTTCCACAATGTCATTAGATTGTAGGTGATATGGTGGTGTTTTGTTAAGGGAAGCAGCCAGTCTGCCTCAACCAATTACATAGATCTTCATCACAAAATTTTGGTGTGTTGTCTGATACCAATGATTTAATGACCACATTTCAAGAAAATACCACTTTGTATTTATTTTACTGTAGTCATTTTTCTATCTTTAGAAAATTATTTATAAAATTAAAAATAGTTCCATGCCATTAATGTGTGCATGATCCATATGAGCACACGATCCTGGTTCTGTTTCTTTAGAGTGTAGTCTCTTTTGTTAAAAATTCTTTATTTCTGCATATTTCGGACATTTGTGTATATATCTTTCTATATTGCGACAATACACTGGCCACCATGCCTACAATTTTAATCTCCTCTATGTAGCCATTATTCCACAATGCTCATCATCATGTACACTTTTAAAAATATCACTTCTTACTGTTTCTATGGCTGTACATTGTAGTGCAGTGAATGTTTCCTCAGAATGAGAAATCAGAGAGCTGAATTCAAATTCCAGTTGAATTCGTTGCATTCACTTACACTCAAATACTATTAGGAAAGGTATTAATTCATCACTTCCCTCCAGCTATGGGTTAAATAGTAGGACAGATTGGGTTTTACAGCCTTGGTTAGCAACCAGTCTACCACAGAAAGTAATGGCAACCTATTGCAGGAAAATTCTCTGCCCAGCCAGTCATGTCTCTTTTAAGACTTGATTGCCCAAGTGTGTATTATGTATAGCACTTCACTGACAGTTTCTGATGGTACTATCACATCTCCATTGCATATAATACCATTTTCTATAATTTATACCTTGTTCCTTTATTTGGTCTTATTCCTCCTTATTTTTTTAGTAACCTCCTCAATATTGGACCTTGTAGAGTTTCTGATACAAATTTTTCTAGAGATAAGATGTCAATTTCAACCCAATATATTTCTTTAACAAGGATTTCCATTTTTTTCTTTTTGATCCTTATTAACCTTGACAGCACATTGACATATGGTATTGTATTTCCTTTTATGTACTTAATGTCAAAACCATAAACCATTAATTTTATGGCCCATTCTTAGAATCCTCAAAGAAGTAACTTTTGGTAGTTCCTCTCTTGAGTTAAAAATAAACTCTAGAGGTTTATAGTCTGACTTTAATTGGAACTTCTTTCCTAATAAGAATTGTTGAACCCTGTCTGTGCTCCAGACAATGGTCAATGCTACATTTTCAATATTTGAATAATTTATTTCTGCTGTTATCAATCTTCTTGAAAGGTAGGATGACCTTCTTGTAATAAAATTGTTGGCACAGCTCACTCACTCATATCCACAGTTAATGTAACCTCCTTTCTGTGATTTTTACAATTGGTTTTACTGTGAGTATGTTAGGACACTCAACAACTGTGGACAACTAGAAAATGTCAAGCAGGAGATGGACAGACTGAAGATCAATATCCTGGGCATATGTGAAACCAGCTGGCTAAACAATAAAGACCTCAGCAGTGACGACCACAGGATAATCTATGCAGGAAGCAAAAGCAACGAAAAAGGAGTCGGCTTCATTCTGGACAAAGAAGTGAGAAAATGCGTTCTTGGATACTGTCAGCTTTCAGAGAGAGTCCTCTTGGTCAATTTGAGAAGGAGACCCTTTAACATATCTATCATAGTAGATTATGCACCAACAATGCAAAGCACAGAGGAAGAGATAGAAACATTCTACTCTATACTGGACAATGCCAAGGCTCAGTTTTGTTTATGTTAATTTCATTGTTTTTTTTGTTTTTTTTTTACTTTTTTCAGCACAGTTCTATTGATTGTTACTTAAACTTTCTGATTATCAAAACATCTTTTGAAAAATTACAATATTCAAACAAATTTTGGGGGTCAGTTTCTCATACAATGTTAAAGTAAATTGATCCTCCATTTTCAATCCACTATAAGGTTGTCTGAGAAACTGGTCCACCCCTAAGATTGTTTAAATATTAAAGTTTTGCAAATTTTTTTTGTCATTCGAAAAGTTTAAGGTGTAAAAGATAATATTGCAGTGAAAAAGAGTCCAAAAAATTTGATAATGAAAAACTTTACAGGTAGCAGTAATGTCGTACCGGAAACTGGTTTCAAAATGGAGGCTCGATTTACTAACGTTGTATGAGAAACTGATCCCCCCCCCCAAAAATGCGTCTTGGTAAAGTAAAGTTTGTCAGGGAAGGAAACGAGTCGGCTAAGATAAGTTTTCTTATGTCTTTATACATGTTGTATTAAGTTATAACTGAAATTTTTTACACATGGTGGTACTACGTGTGTTCTGGTCGCCTGACGATCATGTTAGTGTGAACAGAAGTAGCGGTCCGAAGTTTGTCTCTTTTTTTAGTAGTGACATGTGTTGGTAACTTACATGAAGCACTTTTTAGGCAAGTGTCTGGTTTATGGTCGTTTTTTTTTCTTTACTAGATTATGTTTTATTTTTCCCTTAGTTTTCCTTGACTTTTTTTGTTCATTTTGTTAGTTTTTCTTTAATCATTAGAGCAGATTTTCTGTTTTTTTTACCAATACTTTTAGTATTTTTATGTATATTTGCATATAGGAACAAATAAACTTTGCTTTTGGATTGAATACGTGCTAAGAACAATAAGTTGTTTTTTGTTTTTTTTGCAGTCTGCTGTTTTATTTACACTGACATTTTGGTAATGTGCGTACAAAGTTATATATTTCAGTTAAGAAATTTTGGGATTCGTATTTAATCTGCTGTCGTACGCATAAATTTCTTCATTTTTTTCCGAGATAAGCTCAAATAGAGAAAAAAATCCTTGCAATATGGAGACGTCACAGTGACGTCTCTAGTCTAAACTGATTTATGACATCGCTTGATAAGTATAAAAAGCGATTATTTATATAAAAAAATTTTAAGTTCCATTATTGCACAAATCAATCACCGAGCCCGAAGTGATCCAGTAGATAAACCACTGTAGTTCGGGTGATGGCACGCACGCCAGGAAGCGGAATGAGCAACAATAAATAAAGAAATTAGACACCCTAACCTTTCTTTTGCCATAAGGTAATGTTTTCTTTGCTTTCTTTTTTTAATTCGTAAAATTGTGAAACTTTATGCTTCTTAAAAAAAAAAAAATAATAATTAAATAAAAATGGTGGACCGGCTCGATACTAAAAAACGATTTCTTTAAAATGCCTTTGTTTTTAATGTTTTCTTTTAATTTAAATACTTTTCTTCAGTTCACTATGGTCTAGTCTTCTTAACAGATCTTTCTGGCACACGACATTTTTAGAAATACCATTTTTTACTAAGTCACAAGTTAAAAAAATGTAAAAGAAAGAAGGATAAAATGAAAATGTAATTGATTTCAATCAATAATTGATCGGAAAGAAAAATGCGTGAAAAATAAATCAAGGGGGACCTGAAGCAGACTACCACCACGTTTAATTTCGTTGTTTTTCATTTCTTACTTTTTTCAGCGCAGTCCTATTGATTTTTTACTTTCTGATTATCAAAAAAAGAAAAAAAAATTTGAAAAATTACAATATTTAAACAAATTTGGGGAGGGGGTCAGTTTCTCATACAACGTTATTGATCCTCCATTTTCAATCCACTCGCGTTGGGGTCGCTTTGTTTATGTTAATTTCGTTGTTTTTCATTTCTTTTTACTTTTTTCAGTGCAGTTCTATCGATTGTTACTTAAACTTTCCGATTATCAAAAAAGAAAAAAAAATTAGAAAATTTACAATATTTAAACAAATTTAGGGATCAGTTTCTCATAACGTTGTATGAGAAACTGGTCCCCTCCTTAAAATCGTTTAAATATTGAATTTTTTTTGTCATTCGTAAAGTTTAAGGTGTAAAAGATAACACTGCACTGAAAAAAGTCCAAAAAAATTTGATAATGAACACATTTACAGGTGGCGGTAATGTCGTACCAACAACTGGTTTCAAAATGGAGGCTCGATTTAACGTTAGAAACTGATCCCCCACCCCCCGGAAATGTTTAAATATTGAAATTTTTCAAATTTTTTTTTTGTCAGTCGTAAAGAAGCTAAGCGGGTAATCGATGGGACTGCGCTGAAAAAAGTTAAAAGAAAAACAACGAAATTAAACGTGGTGGTAGTCTGCTTCAGGTTCGCCAAAAAAAAAAAATCAATATGAAGTTCAGTTCATTAATAAAATGCTGGATATTTCAACGAAATCGGATAATTGCATAATTTTTTGGTAAATTTCTTAAAAACTGGGTGTTTTCTTAGGTGTCGCAAATGCGCATGTTATTTTTAAAGAGGTACTTTTTGGTCGTATTTCGCGGTTCCGTAATAATATCGGTAACCTCATTTTTAACTTAAAAAAAGAGCGTTATCACCAAGTAATTCCATAAATAATTGCTAATCCAATATTAACAACAGACATAAAAAACAATAACATTTCAATGAGCTGTGAAATATATAATTGTTGTAATTTGCAATATAGCGGAAGGTCTGTGTTACTAACTAACAGTAAGTACACTACTAACTGTTACGTACAAGAAGCAAATTTGTCTTCTCTTTAAAAAAAAAAAAAGAACACCACAAGTGAGAAAAGTTAATGGATTGCACTTTGTCTTTTTTCATTTAATTGGAATCAATTGTTCATTTATTTTTCCAATGGAAAAAAAAATCAAATAAAAAGGTAAAAAACGACTTTCAAAGTTAAAAATGATAATGACTTTTTGTTTTTGTTTTTTATGGCTACCATTATTTTTTTATACTCCGAAATCAATGTTCATTGTTCACTTCAGTCATAAATATAAAAGAAAGCTAAGTAAAACTCATTTAAATTCAATTTTTAACAATAGAAGACATGAACTATTTCTTCAAGAGCATTTAAAACTAAAAAGAGCATGCTGACAATTGAGTCCTGCCAATGATGCTTTTTTTTTTTTTTTTTTTTTTTTTACGATATAGTGCTCCAAACAAGAATGCGAGGAGCTAAAATAAAATAAATCCAAATGTTGAAACATGTGCAGATTGTAAGGGCCTCGGCTATGCTTTTCAAATTGGTCTTGTGCCAAACACAACCGAAGTCCCCACAATTTAAATTCAGAAGGTTGGAATGTGGAAGAATAAAATTTCGTCTTAGATGTTAAAGACTTTTACTTTAAAGTAAAATTTTTATTAACTAAACACTATAAATTTGTAAGAAGAAAATTTTCAAAGAGAAAAATGTACATACTTAAAAATGTTTTTTAGAGAAATAGTAGTAAGTAGCAGAATACGTGAAAAAGATTAACAGGTTACTAATAAAGTCACTAAAGTCTGTGTTCCTTTCTATTTTTTAAGTTTGGTGACAGCGTGAAAAAGGAAGGCAAAGCAATAAAGGAAATTGTACTTATTGGACTTAGTTTTTAGGAGTCAGTTGAAGATGTTTTATTGTTTCTTTAAGGAGTGAGTGAAGAGTTGGTTGAAGTATCTTGTTGTTTTGATAGGTGTGTGAGTGAAGACGAAGAAAGGAAAATTGGAAGAAGGAAGAATGAATGTATGTCCAATGAAGCATGACAGGGTCGGAGTTTTAAAATTTGTTCCTTACATTTCCACAAGGTCCTTATTACTTTTTTTTTTTTTTTTTTTTTTTTTGAATCGTATCACCCCGAGCAAGGCGGTAACGCCACTGATGTGCAGGGGGCTACGTAATAGTGAAAAGATTGGAAAAGAAAAAGCCGGAAACAACATCCTAAACAGGGAACAAAGGATGAGCCTCTTAACCTGTTCAATAGACGTAGGTGGAGTGTGAACTGGGCGATAGATAGATCTATCTACTCCAATTAGATCTAATTAGAGTAGATAGATCTATCTTCATGAACTGATTTGACCGGTTATGTAGTGAAATCTAGTTATGTGAATGGATCAGACAGCATACCCATTTTCTAAGTGTTAAGAAAAATTGACCAGGGTCGGAGGTCAATTTTCTATTTCCTATCCGATCAGAATCCAGAATCTAAATTTTCACACTGACTTGTGAAATTTGCCTTAGTCTGGGTTTTTCCAAAATGTTTTCAGTTGTTCTGATCCATTTTTTGGGGGAGGGGGGTGCAATTTTACTTTTTGCATTTCAGTTAACTGTTGGATGATATAGGATTTGTATCCTATAAGATATTTTGTTATCCTATAAGATATTTTGTTATAAAGATTTCTGATTATGTATCCTCTATCCAGATATATTATGGTTCTTTTATAAAATTAACATTTCTTCTTAATCTATTATCCTAAATAGTTCTCCTAAACATTTGTTTTGATTTAAAAAAAAAAACATTTATTTCTTGTTGTTGTTGTTTGTTTGTTGATACTTTTTTTTCAGGTTTTCTTTCCACATACACAAATTTTAGGGTCTACTGGGGTAAAATGGGTATGCAAAAAAGACTTATGATGCAAACATTGTGCCTTTTTTTTTTTTTCGTTAAGTCCTCTAGAGAAAATATGAGAATTTAAATTTCAAAATAGGCACTATAATAACACCGTTATTTTTTACTTATTTTACCCCAGCAGACCCTACCCATTTTACTTTGTCTACTCCTTTTGCTCCAGTAGACTCTATAAAGCCTCAGGCCTAGCAAGTAAAACGTAAATAAAGTTTTCTAACTAAATAAAGGAAAATTAGTGCCAGTAAGTGCTTGAGGTACCGAGTTCGAATTTCAGTTGAATTCCTTGCATTCACTTATGCACAAATACCCTTGGGAAAGGTATTAATCTGTTTCTTCCCTCCAATTATGGGTTAAATAATAGGACAGATTGGGTTCTATAGCCTTGGCTGGCAACCAGTCTACCGCAGAAAGCAATGGCAACCTATTGCAGGATAATCTTCTGCCCAGTCAGTCATATCTCTTTCGGGACATGATCGCCAAAGCATGTATCACATATGGCACTTAACTGACTGAAGTGCTTTTGAGACAAACATTACAGCTCAGTAGATTCAGGTCAAGAGGACAAAGTTTGACTTTTGGTTGTTTTTTTTTGGGTTTTTTTTCAGTACCAACAAAATATGAATTGCCTTTTTGTAGCACCCTGGATGTTTACAATACAAAATTTGTTTCAGAGTGGTTTTTTATTAATTTTTCCTGCAAAAATATAAACAGTTGAAGATTTTCTGGGTTTTTTTTGTTTTTTTTTTTTGTCTTAAATCAGGAGGCACTTTCTTTTCCTTATTAAACATAATATGCATTGTTGCAGTTGGCTTCCTCTTAATTTGCCGAATCATGCTAAAATTTAGCATGATTTACCAAAGTCAGTTTAAGAAAGAAAAAAAAAACTGCTTCCAAATACATATTCTATCTTTTTTGACAGCAGATGCGAGGCATCATGGCATTGACAGCTACATTAAACTTCTACTCGATTCAATCAGCCTACAATTTGAATTAGATGAACTTACAGGATTTAATTAATTTATACTGAGTCACTCATTTAGTAATCAAAAACTGAAAAGCTTAATACAAATCTTCAAGCCAAGATGTTTTTAAATAATTAATTTTTTTTGTGTATAGGAAGGTTTGTTTTTAAGTATGATATTTTATGTGTTACATTAAAAGGTCACATGTTTCACAGTTTCTTCCCTTACAGGAAAAAAATTGGGACAATTATGTCAATTCTGGTCAACCATACTAAGCTTATCACTCACTTAATAGGTCAGAAAAAATGACCCCCATGATTAAGAAATACTTTTATTCTAAATGTCATGCTATAAACAAGTAATACTCATGTAAATGAGATTAATTTAACTTTTTGTTGGTCCCAAAAGTTTTCAACACATACTCATGACTACTTTCCCAAGGGGTAATTCAACATGGTGTAATGGTTAGTGAGTTTGTCTCCCTAGATCAATTACGACTGAATAGTGAGTTCGATTCTCACTGGGTGCCTCATACTTTTGGACTTGTGTCACATCTATGCTATGCTTCAAAAATCATAGGGCACCTTGTTTCACTAGATCATTTATGACTGAAAAGGGAATTCTATCTTGAGTGCCCCCAAACTCTTGGCCTTGTGCCACATCTGAGCTATGCTTAGAAAATAACCAAGACTACTTTCCCAATACTGACAATTACCAACATGTTTAGCACAATTTAACTTTCTGAGTGAAGGTTCAGACACTGAGTACAAATATAGTCTATTTTCACCCTATATTTTTCTTTACAGAACTTGGGCATTTTTCGTAAAATGACTATTTACGGATAAATTTCTAATAATGTTCAAATTAATTCTGAATGTCCCCTGCAAAAACCGGTGTATGTTTTTGAATTCCTGATTGTTTAGACACTTTTTTTTCTATTTTATGATAATACATGATTATGTCAGTATAAGTGTATTGTTCTAAGTTAGGAATGGAAATAATACAAAATCCTTGAATATAATCATTTTACATAATTTGCGTCATTGCCAGTGATATAATTTAATTCTGAAGTGAATCCATATGTGGTGTTTTGTTTGACGTTTTAAATGTTTCTTTTTTTTTTTTTTTTTTTTTCTTGTTCTTGAGTACTGAAATTTAGTTGAAAAACATCATTAACTCTTTAGCATTCAAACTGCCCAAACCTGCCCTGTTAATATTGACTGTGTTTAACCAGGTGAAATCCACCCCATGTAAACTCTGTCATAACATAACCATTGTAAATAATGTAAGAAATCACACAAACAGTGAGACTTGAAGAGCCGATGTTTACAGGGCAGGTTTGAAAATGTTGTATGCTAAGGGGGTTAAATGTCAAAATTTTGTCATAATTTGTAAAGTTATATTAGTCTACTGTTCTTGTCAACATTTTAAAAAATGTATGAAATCATTTAAGTGAAAATCATTTTAAAATTATGTTGCACAAAATTTTGTCAAAGAGAGAAATATTTGGGTATTTAAGTTTTGTCTCAGTGAGACAAATCTATTAAGCATTCATAAAGATCAAATAAGTGAAAGTTCTTGCCTTAAGTACCAACTACTCTCAATATTTAACTTTTAATAATTGTTTTATTTCTTATGTATTTCAGAAGCTTTTTTTTTCTCCCATTAGTTCACCCCATACAAAGTCCAAGAGCCACTCAAGGTAGAGGGTTACTGAATGAGATTGTTGGAAGAAAGTGGGAAGCTATAGAGTATTATGTGAAGTAGGATAGATATTGGTTGATCCTGAACTTAGAGACCAAGATGTCAGGGAAGCATTCTCTCAGGAGTCTTACACAAAGTAACAGTCCTGAGGAAAATGCTAAGTGGAACTTGGATTTTATATTATAACAGCTTACATAGTAGTTAGTAGTAATCTTATAAATATATCAGTGTTAATCTAATGTTCTTTTTTTCTCATTCTAAAGTAGAACAGAAATATACTTAGGAGATAACCTCTTAACTACTTCTTCATGAGCACCACGACATGGTGTAATGGTTAGCAAGGTTCTTGCTAGAACCTGTTACAACTGGGTAGTGAGTTCGATAATCACTGGATACCCCATACTTTCAACCTTGTGCCACATCTAAGTGGCATTTAAAAAATCAACTTAACTACTTCTTCAGGTATCATGCATAGCTGGTTTCTGCATGGTCAGTCAGTTAAGTGCCATACGTGATACACAGGTGATCATGTCTCAAGAGACATGACTGACTGGGTAGAAGATTAATCCCACAGTAGGTTGCCATTGCTTTCTGCGGTAGACTGGTTGCCGACCAAGGCTATAGAACCCAATCTGTCCTGTTATTTAACCCATAACTGGAAGGAATAGACGGATTAATATCTTTCCCAAGGGTATTTGTGCGTAAGTGAATGCAATGAATTCAGCTGGAATTTGAACTTGGCTCCCCGATTTCTCATTCTGAGTCGATATGGTAGCATCTCCATTTATCCTTTTATTGTCTCTTTGCTGTCCTTCTTCTGATTTTAGGTATCAGCTTATATACTTTCGACCAGAATCAACGTTTTTGATGGGAACTTTGGTTTCCACCAATATCAAAATCTCTTCATGTCAATTTTTTCAATTGGCCAAATCATTATTTCTTTTTTTTTTTTATAATGGAAGAGTTATGCATGGAGCTTCTCTGATTTTTGGTATTTTTAAGTCATAAATAAGTAGGCTCTGCTCTTGTAAAGTTGTTTAGAGTACCAGCTGTATTCTGTTTTTTTTTTTTTTTTTTTGTTTTTATTACAATTGGTGAAACTACTGCGAAACTCAATACACACAAAGCATGACCACTTGATTTGTCAGTGTCTGCAACCCTAATATTTACTGAATAAACATACAAATACACCACAAGGACAAAATGGGCGGTGGCTGGTCTTCACTTGCCTTATCGATAACTTAGTTACTGACCCAATTGTTCATATCTTGATCCATTAGGCAAAACATCTCATCTACACAACACTTCCTCATACAGACACCATAATGCCATATTTACTCTAAGAATTCATACCTAATCTTATATGCACAGACTTGGTGGAGGACTGGGTTGATAAAATCTAAGCAATATAATTACCCAAATGTTCATGATGCAAATAAAGTTATCTACACAATTAAACAAAACTAGTGTTAGTATGCCCTCTCCCTCCCTCCCAGTCTAATCATGATAGTGATAAGTTAACTGAATGAAAACTACTGTGGAATTATCAAAATCAATTTCATGTATCTGTTCAGTAATCACTCATACTAACACTTACACTTTTAGGCACAATAATAATTACAAAAACACACCCTTGAAATGAAAGATAGCCCACAGTTACCAAAGAACTGCAATCGCCCGGTTCACACTCCACCCACATATATTGAACAAGTGAAGAGGCTCATCCCTTGTTTCTTGTTTAGGATGCGGTTTCCGGTTTTCTCTTTTCTAATCTTCTTCCCACTTCGTTTTTTTTTTTTTTTTTTTTCAATTGGAGTAGATAGACTAAACTATCGTCCGGTTCACACTCCACCCACATCTATTGAACAGGTGAAGAGGCTCATCCCTTGTTTCTTGTTTAGGATGCGGTTTCCGGTTTTCTCTTTTCTAATCTTCTTCCCACTTCGTTTTTTTTTTTTTTTCAATTGGAGTAGATAGACTAAACTATCGTCCGGTTCACACTCCACCCACATCTATTGAACAGGTGAAGAGGCTCATCCCTTGTTTCCTGTTTAGGATGCGGTTTCTGGTTTTCTCTTTTCTAATCTTCTCACTCTTATGTAGCCCCCTGCACATCAGTGGCATTACTGCCTTGCTTGGGGTGATATGATTAAAAAAAAAAAAAATCCCTGTCATCTGAATGGAGAGGGGAAGGAGAAAAGACTAAAGATAAAAAGTGGCTAATGATCATCGATACCCTAGCTAAGTTAAATTCAGTGGCTTAAATCAAAAGAAAAATGACCCAAGTTAACCTTACACTTGACTGGGATGACAATAGAGTAATTCTATCTAGGACCGGATTTGCCCTTAACTTGTGATAGAAAGGCTCTAATGTTAGAATGTACAACACTATCAAAAGTGGGCAACCCTGACAACATGAAAGGTTATGACCTGAGGCCATTCACTTCCACACCAGGATACTGATACAAGAGATGGATCCAGGATCAAAAGTACAGACCTAAGCCAGTGACTCGAGGATAGCTTCAAGAAATCAATGTTCAACCCCTATCAATGCCTTTGACTCATTGAAATTGATCAGTGTGGCTTCACTGTCAATTTGTTTTACAATGAAGCATACTAGATGAAGGTTGTCCTGAATAGTCATACCCTTCACAAAGGAAGTCTAATCAGGGCCAATCAGACGAAGCAAGACAGCCTGCAAGCAGCTGACTAAGAAATTTGGCCAAATTCAACATAGTTAAGAGCCAGAAATTATCAGTTTCACCACCTCTGTGTTCATTCTTGCAAAGCAACTTGATCACACCTCTGAAGTGTATGGGAATATTCCTGTTCTTTATCCATTGCTTCAAGACCAGTGCCTGTAGTGTGACAAATACATGCAACTGTCTCATACCTCATAGGGGAGACCATTGATATCCAGGGTCTTGTTTCTGCTAACACGCTTCAAGATTTCTACCCCTTGTTATTGGACCCTCATACCCAGCCACTTTAATCACCTGAAGGTGAGGAAAGTCAGCTATATGTCAAACTGATCCAGGCTCAGACCAGGAATCCCCTGAAAAAAGATCCTAAAAATAATATCAGAAAATCTCACATATGCTGTTGTTTGTAGTCATGGTATGCCCATTCGGCAATGCAATGCTAGTGATTTATCAGTCTGTTATACTCCAAACTTCTTCAATATGCAATTCAGTAGCCATATTTGTGGTTTTGGATGCATCCTTTTTAATCTATCTTAACTACAAGAGCGTATGTTATATATCGCTGTACGACGACAAACAACGAGAACACGCATATATAAAAATATAAGGTTATATTTTTATTCCTGACGATGAACCCGTGTGGAACAGAGAATGGAAGAGTGAGAGCGCACATAGAATGGGTCGACGGGAGTGTATTCTTGCCTGTGGTGTCTCTCTGCTTCCACTGGCCGTTCTCTGCTGGCGAATCCGTGTGTCGAGGTCTTTTTATAGTCTTCTAGAACCAGGACTTTTCCTTCCGGTTTTGCCTCGCCCACGCAACGCCCACGTAATTCCAAGAGACACCTGTTCTGTTTGCCTCCGTAGTCATTTCCGCCACTGTCGGAAATAAGGTCAAACGAGCCCGACTCATAACCCTGCGACATCCGCTCCAGGCCCCGACAGGATGTATTTCTCAAACACCTGTCTTGTCGTTCGCCGACCCCTTCACCGACGGGGAAACACCATTGATTGCATCAACCTTCCTCGGGTGGGGCCAGATTGCTATATTACACTTGGTCCTTCTTGATAAGCAAGGAGGTTAATTCTGCTCTAGTTGCAATTATTTCCCACTATCATCCAGCCCTTTCTACTACTGACAAGGACTGATTGTGGGTTAAAAATCCCTGTCACTCTCTTTTAAATTGTGTTGTGCATTAAACATGTGGAGCCTTTATCCAGACTGGATATTCTACTCTAAAGATTCTGGGATCTATATGCTCAAGTAGTCGGGGTAACATTGACATTCTTTGTGTGGGTCTGATATTCGCATATAGAATTAGCTGGTGCTATCATGACAGTTGCATCATCTTTTGGTGTCACATTATGCTAGTATAACAGTTCCGTGATGAAACGTTCTGTTTGAGTCGTTTGATGGTATGATGGCATCTCTCTATGCTACACTTCCCTGACAGTAAAGCCATTTATTTCCCTTCCACATTTTCTTCTTTTTATTTGAGGGTTGCCTTTTCATTAGTTGAAAGAAGTAATGAAAGAGAAGTTCAGAGAGAGAGAGAGAAAAGGGTTGTAAAGGCAAGTGCAAATGCTTTATTTGAATCTGTTTTATTTTTGTTTATATATTTTAATTTTATTTTTATTGGGACTCACTACAGAGATTTAATAACATACTGAACTTATTAATGATCGTTGATATTCGAAGAATTAATTTAGTGTACCCTGTGGTAGTGTTTTTAGGTACTGCCTAGGAACAGTTAAGGACACCTAGTAGTGGTGTAATGGTTAGCAAGCTTGTCTCACTTGAATCATTGCAACCAAGTAGTGAGTTCGATCCTCACTGGGTGTCCCTTACTTTTGTCCGTGTGTCACATCTGAGATACGCTTAGAAAATCACCTTCCTCCAGGTTTGGGGGTTGGGTGCAGGGCTAACAACCCTGCCCCATAAAAAACAGTTTGTTACGGAAACAGCAAAAATGCTGCTCTACATACCATTGGGTGTAATGGAAATGTTAATTTTTTTTTTTATTAGGAACAGTTATTGTAGGTATTAAGTAAAAAAAAAAATGTCTTCATGGTTCTGGATCTCAAACAAGGTTTTTTTTTTTTTTAATTTATTTTTTATTCTCATTTAAGGAACACCTCCCTGAATGACTTCCACTGTTTTCATGTTCGTCATTTCAGGAGATTTGCCAAACTACTATCTAAACCATGGCTGTTGGCTCATAGGAGCTCTTCCATTTTTTTTGACAGGTTTTGTTTTTGGTCCTGCAGGGTGCTTACACCTTCCCTCCTTACCGAGCTTGCACCCAGTGGGTGAACTAGTTTAGTTGCCGACAACTCAACCTGTGGCAGGTAGTATTGGGTTATGTGGTACCAGTAGCAGACATAGTCTGATCTAACCTGAAGCTTACGGCACTGGGTATTCCCAAGAAGTAACCCATCTAAGTTCTAACCAGTCTTGACATTGCTTAACTTTGGTTATTTTATTTTAAAGACCAAAGAGAAACAGTCGTTGCTACCCAAGAAAAAAAAACAAAAAAAAACAACATTCAAAAATTACTGTTTTCTACAAACAGAAGTTTATGTATAATATCTTTAAAGACCAATGAGAAACAGACGTTGCTACTGAAATTATAACAAAAAAAAAATCCTTTCGAAAATTACTGTTTTCTACAAGCAGAAGTTTATGTATATCTTTAATGACCAAAGAGAAACAGACGTTGCTACCGATGTTATAATAATAATAAAAACATTAAAAAATTACTGTTTTCTACAGGCAGAAGTTTATGTATAATATCTTTTTTTTTACCATGAGGTTGTAAAAAACACCAGGTTGGGAAACTGGTGCGGGATATCCTTCTCTTAATGAGGGTGAATGGGCCTCTCTTAAGCCGTGGTAGGCAACCTATCTAGTGATGGTGTCACGATAAAAACACCCTTGGTAGCTCTGGTGAAGCATCAAGTATTCAGCTACTGACAAGATTTTGAATCTCGGCTGAGGCCGCAAAATGATGATGATGAGCCATAATGTCTTCAAGATTAACTTGTATGAAATAATACTGTTGTAAATCTTCTCATTCCATTGTTTTCTACTTATTTCAGTAGTATTTGTAAGAGACTTGGAAGTTTGCATATACTAAATAACATGTTGTACCAGTACTCTAAAGCATTGATCCCATTTTGCATTCTGTTACCGAACTGAAGCTGATGATGTATTGAGTCAATAATGATCAATCATTTTTTTTTCACACTTGTTACATGTCTTGGTTCTTCAAAAGGTTGCTTCCATTAAGTAGGACTATTGTTAAGATGAGGTCTATAGCTGTGCAGAACAGGAGATTTGCATAAGAACTTAATTGCCGAGGATTTTAAAGTGGGATAGTTATTATACAAGAATGATTTTGTTCTCTTGGGCCAAAAAGACTTTTTGCCCAGTGGTATGTCTCTACTAGATAGTAAATTTTCTAAGCACTGCTTAGATGTGGTAGAAGGCTGAAAGTATGGGACACTCTGTGAGGACTGAACTCACTACTCAGTTGTAACAGGTAAACAAGCTTGCTAACCATTACACCATGTCAAGGTGCCTGTCTCCACCAGATAGAAAGTAAAATTTGCTACCAATTTGTGTGGTGAGTAGCCATGTTCAATTGCAAAAATAAATAACAGAACTGTCCAACCAACAGAATTAACAAAGTTTGCAATAACAAGAGAGAAAAAAAGGAGCAGGACAAAAGGAATATAAGACAAGCAAACAATATTTGCAAGATAAATCAACAGTAATATGGTAAAATGTTCATAAGCTAAGAATTGGTATTGACACACAAAAGCAAGTTCAGATAAGTAAATAGTGTTCTGACTTCAAGACAAGACAGATCAGTACTGAGTCAATTGAAATTACAAACAGTCCTATTTTATTGGCTAAGAAAAAAAATCCCAGCATGCATTTGTGCATGTTAGCCTATAAAAGGGCAGGGGCAAGTGTTTTTTTTTATTTTTTATTTTTTTTATTTTATATATAATCATATCACCCCAAGCAAGGCATTTTACTGCCACTGTTTTGCAGGTGGTTACATAGAAGGAAAGTTATGAGAAAGAGTGGCAGGTTATAGGGAGTGTCAGGAAGTGGGTACGAGAAGGATGAGAATACTGATGAGTGGAGTGGATGGAGAAGGGAGCATGAGAAAGGATAGAGGTTAGTGAGATAGTAAATGACTATTGATTTACATTTAAATTCTTGGAGATTGTAGCTGTCATTTACAAGATTGAAATCAACAATTTGCTTTTAAGACCTTCACTCCTGGTATGGTCAAAAATACTTGATTTGATTGGTTGAAAATTAAGATGAGACAGCACATTCTTGACTCCTATTTACTCAAAGCGGGAGATAGAAGTGGATTTATGTCTGTTATTGGAATTTCTGATTTCACTTTCTATACTGATAACAATTTCACCATTTTTTGTGTGTGTGTGTGTGTGTAAACAAATTTATTTATAGCAATAAATTCAAACATTTACCAGGCTAAAAGAGAAATACAATATCAGATGAATTACTAAAAATCTCAGCAGGGATATATCAAGTGTTTGAATGATTCTCAAGTCTCACCCATAATGTTCTTGTTTTACAAAATAAAAAAAACAAAAATCCAATCAAATTTGATCTTTTTATCACCTGAACTAAGTTTTGCCATTTGAAATTACATATGTAAATCAATACTTCAGATACCCAACTTTTGAAAATTTAAGAGTACTCTTTCATTCTTCATCTTATAACTACCCACTGAAATTTGATCCCCACCCCCAAAAATCACTTAACTGTGCACCTGGTAAAACTCTATACAAAGGTATAAGTTTTTTTCAGTTAGATTGCATCAAAGTAATGTATGAATTAGAAAAATGTAGATGATTTCACCATATTTTTATATTCATATATTAGTCATCCACAGACAGATCTGTTTTGCTGTATCACTGCTCATCAGTACGGTTAGACATCCGTTGCTCAGGTGTAATGAAAGCTTTAAAACTAATCCATGGTCCTGGAGCTCAGACTCAGCCTAAAGAATATTTGTGTGAAGTTTGGTGAGAATCAGATAAAAATTGTGGATTTGTATAAAGGACATACAGATAGATATACAGACACACACACAAACATCTACAATTTTTTTTTCTTAGTAGTAGAAAAAATATATCAGAAATATATGAAACCTAGACAGAGATCAACCACATAGAAAAATTGTTCATGCTTAAAGGTGATGCAAAAAAACTAGATCACTAGTTGCTAACAAAAATGGTAACCTCCCAAAAAAAGAGAACACTATATTAAATCACATCCCAATTCAGTACTGATGCTGCCTAACTGTCAATCAACACACTGCATTCCATGGACTATTATGATAGTCAACTAACAAAAGTACTATTATTGATACAACCTCAGTTAAAACACATCAGCAAGGCCAGAGAACATTGACATATCAGCTGGGAAGATCTTTCTAGCATTTTTTTAGCAGACAAGTATATGAAGGATATTGCATGGATCTAACATGTCAGAAGAATGTAGATCAAGCTAGTGGTGGTTGCATAAAGATGTTTGGGTTTGTTTATTTGATTGAAATGAAGATGATGGGTGTGCAAGACAACTCAACACTTCCCAACTGAGTGCTGAGACAACTCAGGACCAGAAAAAAAACGTAAATTTTTATAACTGAATAAAAGTAATAATTAAGAATTAATTAGTGAATATTTTTCTTTTAATAAGGCATTTAAAAAAGCATTATGTAAAATATGAACCAAGTTTTTGTTTTTAATTATTTTTTACTAGCATTGCTCGGGTGTAATGAAAGCTTTAAAACTAATCCATGGTCCTGGAGTTCAGACTCTTTGGACGTTGGCACGAAAGACTGAAAAGCAATAGTTGTTTCCAGTTAAAGCGAAACCATAGACTGAAAGAAAAATGAATGGATGTAAGTCAAATTTTGATTTCCTGGTATTGATATCAAATAAGTTTTTTTCGTTGTAAACTGAATTTTGAAGGCTAAATAAGTCCTCTGAGTAAATGGTATCATGGCTGAGACTAAGAACTACAATTATACCTACTTAGAGCCAAACCTGAAGCAAAAACTAAAATAAAAAGGCTGAAAAAAAACCCCGGACATACAGGCAGATAAATAGAGACACACACACACACACACACACACACACACACAAACATCTTGCCTTTTATTTATATATATATATTATCGATTTTCTGCACTATTGTAAGAACTGCAACCTTGAAACTTCTGAATATCATTTCTTATGTCTTTGTCTATGAGTGTATCAAATTTGATTACAAACGGACCACTCCTTCTATAACCGATTTTTTTGATTATCGATTTTTTTATATTTATCAGGGGTACCTCGACACAAAACCAAGCTAAGAACACTTGCAGACGCTTATAGTACAACTGTGTAAATTTTCAAGAAAATCGGTTCAGCCTTTTTGGAGTCTATAGGTAACGGACACACACACACAAAGTTCCATTTATAAATAAGTTTAGATTTAGATTAGATAGGTACTTTTGAGATGAGGTACTATTTACATATTTAGACTTTTTTTTTTTTTTTTTTTTTTAATCATATCACCCCGAGCAAGGCGGTAACACCACTGACGTGCAGGGAGCTACGTAAGAGTGAAAAGATTGGAAAAGAGAAAGCCGGAAACCACATCCTAAACAGGGAACAAGGGATGAGCCTCTTCACCTGTTCAATCCTCATCTTTGTTGCCATATTCACAATGTTTCAGCCGTTGTGCGTTGCGGCCTTCTTCAGGGGATTGAAATTTCTAGAAGTGGCATGACACATGAAATGAGAATAATATACCCCAATGATTGAAATAAAGGTTTCAATTCAAAATTCCAATCACCTGAAGAAGGCTGAAGTGTACAATGGACAAAATGTAAATATGCCAATGAAGATGTGGACAACAATTCAAACAATGTCATAATTTTTTTTTCATTTATAGCTTTTGATTGTTGAACTTTTTACCAGTTTCTTGCTTTTTTGTCAACTGCAATTTTCAAAATTTAAATGCAACATCAGTAGCCATCTTATTTCTTTTTGAATCCTGTCTTTTTCTTGTCCTCTCTTTTCAATAAACATTTTCTTTATCAAAGTCTTGTTAAAGAAACTAAAGTGGTTTGGCAGATGTGTGCAAGGGTTTTTAACATTGTTTACTTTTCTGTATTCTGTCTTTACCTTTCCAAGAATCAAGGCATTGAGAACACATCTTGTAAACAGATTAAGGATGTCCATCATTACTAAGGATTTATTTAAAAGCTTTTGTTCCTCACATTTGCAAATGAAAATCATCAAAAATAGCTTCAAGTCATTTGGAAATAGGAAAAGATGCAATTTATTTTGGGAAATTACTCTCTATATGTAATAGACAGAATAGATTATGGTAATCATTGCTTGAAATGAGTTAGTTCTCAGTTGCCACACCTACTGAATTTACCTGAGAGAAATCACATTATTTATATAATAACAGAAAAACAAGAATGTTAGCCTGTGAATTCGTAAAAGGTTATTCAAAGACACACCTGTTTTGTATATATTTATCAATGAGAACAATTGGAACAAAAAAAATGTTCAACAAAGAAAATCATTTGGTCAAGGATTTTAATGGTTATCAAAGAGCTTGATATACCAGGCTTATAGATTTTTTTAATTATTGTATAGTAGCAGCAGTAATACTGTTAAAACTAAGAGGATAACTTTTAATGTTCTGAAAAATATAAAAATAGACATTTATCAAATATAATCACATACATGTGTTTAGTTTTAAATTTCTGCACGCATGTTACCATGTGACTCTTAAGATTTAAGGAAGCTACACATGTTTCTTTTAGCTACTGCTGGTGGCTGACATGTGGGGCAACATGGTAAATATCTGCTCTCTATTAAGTCTGAAATTATTCTGACATCATAATTTCTGTAAGTTTCTTTTTTAATTGTATCACCCCAAGCAAGGCGGTAATGCCACTGATGTGCAGTGGGCTACATAGGAGTCAAAAGATTAAATAGAAGAGAGTGAAGAGAAAGACAAACCAGTTAGAAAGGAGCAAGAGAAGGATGGGAATACAAGTGTGATGACAGTTGCAAAAGATGGAGAGAAAGGAAAGGATATACGGGATGGTGAAGAAAGAACTAGTCAAGTGGTTAAGAGATGAGTATTGACATTGCATTTAAATTCCTGGAGGTTGTAGCCATCAGGAAAGCAAGAATATGGAAGCGAGTTCCACAGGCGGGAAATGCAAGAAAAGAAGCTGCAGGAGTAGAATTGTCATCTGCATTTGGTTGATCTAACTGTGAATGGGTGAGACCCAGTTGCCAGTCTGGTTACACGAGTAAACACCTTTTGCAGAGACACCAGGGACTTAAGTTCGTTGGAGCAGAAGCCATGAAAGTATTTATAGAACAAAGGGAAGCCACATCCTGTCGGTGGGGAAGTGGCTGGATTCAAGCGCCACCAAGTCAGTACTTATCACATTATTGATTTTCCTTTGGAGCCTGTCAGTTTGTTCCAAATTGTTGTTTCTATTTGAAAAGTGTTTTTCTTGTTAGTGTATTTCTTTGAAATGTATTTTCTTTGTCCATTTCCCTTTTAAGAAAGATATTTGTTTCGAATTTTCACAGTGTATTTCCTAACATCAGTAAGAAGCATAGAACTTGTTTCTTGAAACCAGCACTCAGTTACAAAAATTTCATAACATCATTCTTGTATCTTGGAATGAAGAGATACACAGAGAAATGTAGATAAACTACTTTATTAACAGAGTGGTACAACCAAGATGTATATACAATATTTACAGTCTCTCGCAGTAATAGGTGTTACTTCCCGAAGTTTGTGATAATGATAACTTATGTGTTAAGCACACATTGTCTTTTATTGTTATGTTGTGAGTAAGAATAAATAACTCAACAACAGGAATAGGTTAATTGTTGTATTCTGTGAAAATAGTATTTACAAAGGTTATTAGTATCCAATACAAGAATAAAGGTTAATCGTCTCAACCGTCGTAAGACGTAGTATGAGCAATGGGTACTTCCGGGTCATCACCGGAAGTCTATGACTGACTTGTCGATCGGCTGCTCGGCACACTCTCCTACATAGATGCCACCATTACTTTACATAGTAATGGAATAGTCCATTATAGCTGAATAGGCGCGGGCGTCCCAACATTTATACATTCAAGCGACTGGATGTCACATGGTATGAGCCACGATAACAAATTATGAGAAGTAATTTATTAAGGTGAAAATGTTTAGAAGGTACATAAATTTTGAGTCTTCCACAACAAATTTATGCCCAGAATCATGCTGCATGTCTTCTTTCCCTGTATAACAATGTAAAGTCATTAAAAACAAGGATAAAATAAAAGTAAGGAAAAAAATGAGATTATAAAATGATCAAAAATCAGTCTATCTAAAATGTTATCTGAAAGTTATTAAAAATATCTGTTAATTATAATAAAAATTGAGTTTTATTTTTTTAATTTTTTTTGTTTTTTGTGTCTTTGTAGCGGAACTGAAAGGCAGCAGTCTGTGGGTTCTGCTGAACTGACTACAGTCCCCTGTTCAAAGAGGCAACGAATGGCATGCATGATATGCAAGCAGGATAGCAGACAGTTACGCAAATGTAGCAACTGTCCCTGGCTAGATAAAATGCTGGTCAAACAAGGAAACAAATGTTAACTGATTAAAAATGGCCTACCTTTGAATCCGAAACAAGTGTGAATGTGTTTCGCGTACAGAGTGCTGGAAGTCAACAATAAGAGCACGAGCTTCCTTGGTGGGTGTAATTTATAAGTTAAGAAAGTGTAACATATGCAAATTTCAGCCAGCTAGAACTAATATAAAACGAGCAATCTCGGCAGGTGGAGGATTTGAATTTATTGAGTGTGTTGACGTGGAGACTATCAGAATCTATTTTCCTCTATCAACAAGAGTCTTTTGTTTTTGTGTCTTTTGTTTGTTTGTTTGTTTTTTTTGTGGGGAAGGGGTTGTTATCTTGTTTTTTTCTTTTTCCTTTTTACAAAATGGAAAGACAATTAGAACAAATTTATAATTTTTTTCCTCTTTCCTTTAAATGTAGATGATCATGACTCTCAATAGATTTTTTTTCTTTATTCTTGGGAAAGAGTTGAGCACAGCTCTATTAAGCTATTGTCCTGCAGTGTTGGTTTGTGAATTCAATCCCTGGGACAGTCAGTGAGTACTTGCACTCAGTGGAAAAAGGGTAAGCAATAACTGAGCAGTATTCATAATAACTAGATGAGATATCTCTAGACGTGGGCAGTTGAATGAGAACAGTCAACTCCTGTAGATTTAGTAAAGGGTTTGGTTTGGAATTCCCTGTAGATTAGATGGCTTGAAATATGCTTGATGAAGGTCAGAAGGCACAAAGGCCAGAATGTTGTGACAACAATAAAGATGAGGCCAATAGTCTGCATGTAGATATTGATAACTCCTCATCCCAGAAATTCAGACATGAGACAATAATGTGATAATAACAACAAAGATGAGGATAATAGTCTGTATGTAAATAATAACTCCTAATCCCAGAAATTCAGACATGATTCAATCATGTGATAATAACAAGATAAGGATAATAGTCTGTATGTAAATAACAATAACTCTTCATCCCAGAAACTCAGACATAAGATAATCATATGATAATAACAACAAAGATGAGGATAATAGCCTGTAAATAATGATAACTACTCATCCCAGAATTTCAGAAAGAAGGTGATCAGTTGATAATGACGACAAAAAATGAGGACAATAGTCTGTATGTAAGTAACACTTTATTCCAGAAATTCAAAAAGGAAAAATGCTTTCTTTTTAGTTTTATCTTCTCTGTAAGACAACCACCTTATTTGGCATCAAATATGGTGGCTATACACAAAATTAAAGGATGACCAGGGAGCATATCAGCATGAAAAGACAGAATCAAGGTAGCTGCTATTTAAAAATTTTATTTCACTGTTGTTTGAACAAAGGGCTATAGTTTTTATTCATTTGGTTTTCAAAATGACATCCCCACCACCAAATGGTGGTCTCTGTTTGCCATAAGCTCTTGTAGATGATTTCTAAAGTTTTCCATCCAAGTGACTTTTTTTTTTTTAAACACTAAACCAGTGGCCCTGAAATTTTCAACCCATAACACTATTGATTTTCTATACAGAACAGCATCATTTTGATATAACATAAACCTGTGTTAAAATTACAGATTCATCAGTTTAAAAAAAAAAAAAGTTTCAATAGCAAACACAAAGTGTGCATCAGTCCAAGCAATGATAGTAACTGAAAAAAAAATGGCAAAACATTAGCTAGATGAAGACACCATTGCTACTTGCTTATGTTTGTTAGTGTTATGGGGAAACACACTTATTCCTCAGATAATAGACTCTCCCTCCTATATTAATAAGAGTTGATGGGAAGTTCATAGGAGTTCTTTAGACTTCTATTTGAATTCAGTAGAACTACTAGACAGTTGATATTAGTTGGCAGTTAGCTGAATACTAAGGAGTCAACTTTCAGTGGAAGATTACCAAGTTCCTAACATTTTGAGTACGTTAAGTCGATTAGCAACCAACATAGCACGATTATAACCGTCAATGCAAAAACTACCCCACAACAGTTAGCATCACACCAGAGACAGTTCAAAATGTGGGAAATATTCTGTCACACGCTGTATTAAAAATAAGTAACCAATACTTGATTAACCAATACTTGATTAACAGTAAGTAGTTTGAATGAAGAAGAGAAAATGGAATGTCGCTTACCTCATAGTGGTGGAGAAGAAGTGGCCACAGGTGGTGAGTTCTTTTATTTTATTTTTTTTTTTTTAATCATTTCACCCCAAGCAAGGCATTCCACTGCCACTATTGCGCAGGGGGTTACATAGGGGAAAGTGATGAGAAAGAGTGGTTAGGGGGGTTACATCGGGGAAAGTGATGAAAAAGAATGGTTAGATATAGGAAATGTCAGAAGGAGGGTGACAGACGGGTAAGGATACCGAGGATGAGGGTTGGGTAGATGGGAAGAGTGTTTGAGAGAATGGGTGCGAGTTAGTGTGTTAGGAGGTGTCTATTGACCTTAAAGATATTGCAGAAATAGAGAATAGTTATGAGAAGAAAGAAAATCAATAAAGCCCAATTGAAAAGTTGCGAGTGAAGGAGATTTAAGCGTAAGGAAGATTGATAAAGATCATAGAATTTTTTTTTTTTAACTACACAATTTTACTTCCTATGACTGTTAAGTAAACAGCATAGATTAGAAAAAGAAACTGCCTCTAACAAGACTTGAACTTCCATCCAGTATTTTTGGAAGCTAATCTAACATGGGATGTGTGTTGTGGTACAGTGGATATCGACTCAGAACGAGAAATCGGGGACCCGAGTTTGAATTCCAGTTGAATTCATTGCATTCACTTACACGCAAATACCCTTGGGAAAGGTATTAATCCGTCTCTTCCCTCCAGTTATGGGTTAAATAACAGGACAAATTGGGTTCTATAGCCTTGGCTGGCAACCAGTCTACCACAGAAAGCAATGGCAACCTACTGCGGGATAATCTTCTGCCCAGTCAGTCATGTCTCTTTTGAGACATGATCGTCCAAGTGTGTTTCACGTATGGCACTAAACTGACTGAATTTAACTTGACAATATCTTATTTGTGAAGCCATTATGACCTCCTCAGTAGGTAAAATGCAGATTTAATCATATTCTTTATTTGAATTTCACTGGTTGTCAAGATTGTGCTCAAATTGGCAAAGCATTGTTCTTGTTAGATTGGTGACCAATGATATTGGATACTTGTTGACTGAAAACTCCTGATCAATAAAATTATGCTTCCTCAAATCTGTCAATGGAAAGGGTTCATGGCTTTTCTAAACTTGTCATTAATAAGCTTTGTTATTATTATACTCCCTTTTTTCGTGTGTGTGGGGGGGGGGATTATTTCCGTCTCTTTGTCTCTCTGCAATACATGGATATTTCAACCAAAACATTTTTCAGCTAACTTGTGTGGATTTTCAAATCACAATATTGGGTATAAGGGTCAGGGGTGAAATGAAATGACAAAAACAATTTAATGGTGTACTATTACAATTGTCAGTCATTATTGACTTTGACAAGTAATATTCTTTCATTTTATTTTATTTTTTTTTATTTTAACTTTACACAGGCAAACAAATGGCTTGGATAAAAAAATAACAAAGAATATATTCCCAATGAGGTCTACTCTTATGCCTTTAGTCTAAGAGAAACCTGTTTAACCTTATCAGCTGCTGTTATTATTTGAACTACAAGGAATAATTTCACAATTGGTAGGTCAAATCCAATTTTATTGACATCACTTTTTTCAATTTCTCTTGGTGCATTATTTAATGTTCTTTACATTCAGAATATGGGTAGCATAATGGTTATTGGTGCAGAAATGGAATCTGAGCTGAGTTCAAATCATGGCCTCATCTGCTATATTCATTTTTTCACACTAATGCCCTTGGGCAGTGCATGAATCCATCTCTTCTCCCCATGACTGTTGGTTAAATATCAGGATACACTGTGTTCTTTTGTTTTGAGCAGCGTTCAGTCTGGGAGAAGGAAAACTCTGAATTCAAAAACATGGTGAGCACAATAGAGACACCACTTAACTATGCCAAGAATTCTCAGTAATTTACAAATAAAGAAAAGGAATCTGGAGATGATTATGATTCCTTACATCCTGAAGGGAAGTTACATTTGAAAAATATTAATAAAACATTATCTTTTTTAGAAGTGTTAAAAATAACAAATATGGTGCTGAGAGAAATATGAAGAAAGTAAAACCTTAATTTATAATATGAGATTTTATCTGCTGTTCATAAATGCTCCTTGTAGCTTAGACAGAGCAACTGGTAAGTTTAACCAGACTCCATTTAAGTTAAGGAGGATGCAAGTTCAAATCTCACCGGAAACTTAGTCTTTGTTATTTTTGGTCTATGCTGTTACAGACTTATGATCTAAGTTAAATTAGTATAAAAGCAAGCAAGAATTAAGATCCAAATTATTAATAAAAAATATTTATAACTATTATGAAAAATAACTAAATCCAGGCAAATTTTTATATTTGTTCATGAATTATTGATGTTTTCAGATGCTCATTCATCTTAATTGAAAAATGTGTGCTGAAAATTTCTTAATTCAACAAAGACCCCCCCCCCCGCCACCATCTAATCATTTGGTCAGATTTGGAGACATAAATGAGCATGTTTTTTTTTTCTTGTTATTTTTTTTTAACCATGATGTTCACCCAATACAAGGCTTAAGTGCTACTAGAGACAGAGAGTTAGAGTAAGAGGCAACACTCCCCTCTCCTTCCCAAGCAAAGGGATAATGCCACCAAGACATAAGGGGATCACCAGAAGTGAACAAGAAGCAAAGGATTTTATGAGCTAGGGAAAAACTGCTACTCCCATTCAAAAGATCAGGAAGTAGTATTAACCAGATAATAAACTAGCATATCTACTCTGGTATGTTGGTCTGAATAGAAAAGCATTTAATAACATTACTTCTTTATATAAAAACTTCAACAAAAATTTGTAGGATAGTAAATATCATAACAAAATGTGCTTTAGAAGTTGTTCTAGACCAGTGATTCTCTTATCAAGAAGGTAGCAAGTTCAAGGGAGTTAATAGGGAAGCTATAATTTTAATAGGGTAATAAAATTATTTAACCCTTTGAACTTAGAAGACTTTGTGAGGTGAGTCAATCAGAAAAGCAATATGATTTTTGCTTCTGTAGGTCTGCTTCTAGGAAAGCTTGTTCACTGTCTTGTGTGAGACTATCTTTCTTGCCAGATTCCCTATGGCTCATTTGTAAATCTACCATTCATCAGTGCATTGAATATTGTTGTCATATCTGGTCTGGTGTTTCTGCTATGTATCTTGAGATTTTTGACAAAATTTAAAGAATCTGTAATGTTATCTATTCTGACCTCTCGATCACCAAAGTTAAGCAATGTTGAGCCTGGTCAGTACTTAGATGGGTGACTGCTTGGGAATACCAGATGCTGTAAGCGTTTAGTGAATGATGTGCGTTGTAGTGCATTGGATATCAGCTCGGAAAGAGAAATTGGTGAGCCGAGTTTTAATTCCAATTGAATACTCTGCATTCACTTAAGCAGTGGTACCCTTAGGAAAGGTATTAATCCGTCTCTTCCCTCCAGTTATGGGTTAAATAACAAGGGTAGGACTTGGGGACCATGCCCTTAAAAAACAAACTCCAATGAATCTTGATAAAAGAAAAATGTTGTAAAAATAAAATAACCTTACCCAAAAATCATTGGTTATGACCTTAAATGATCCCATAAGGACTGATAGGTTGTTAAGCCTCAAAACAAACAAACTATCCTGACCTGGTATCTTGGATTTAATCACTCTTCCATTACTATTATGTATTTTTCCTGTACATTTTCTACAAATATTTTTATGTTTGTTCTAATGAGCTTTCCTCTTTGATACCTTGACTTCATAAATTAAAGTATGGTACTGGATTGACAGATAGGTTCCATCATTTTACTGTTGAAATTGCTCCATGTAACTGTAATTTGTATTGTAATAGTTTCTTCTCTTGCACTTCTCACTTGTGAAATTCCTTTTTTTTTCTTTTTTTTTTGTGTCATCCTGCTTCAATTCAGTCAGTTAAGTGCCATACGTGATACATGCTTGGGTGATCTTGTCTCGAAAGAGACATGACTGACTGGGCAGAAGATTATCCCGCAGTAGGTTGCCATTGCTTTCTGCGGTAGACTGGTTGCCAACCAAGGCTATAGAACCCAATCTGTTCTGTTATTTAACCCATAACTGGAAGGAATAGACGGATTAATACCTTTCCCAAAGGTATTTGCGTGTAAGTGAATGCAATGAATTCGGATGGAATTCGAACTCGGCTCCCCGATTTCTCATTCCGAGCCGATATCCAATGCACCACAATGCACATCCTGCTTCAATTACAATCTTCAAAACTTCAAATGCAACATTAAATCATTACCTTTTTGGAAACTGTTCTTTTATTGTACTTTCTTAATGTTATGAGTTTCTTTCACACTCTGTAACTCTTTGTGTCTTAGTGGCTTTATCACCTTACTTGGGATGAAAGGATTAAAAAAAATAATGTACACATTTGTTTATCTTTATGCTTACACATTTATTTATTTATTTATTTATTTTTAGGCATAATAAAAATATATGCAATTGCAATATATGTATGAAACAAAAATCTTTAGGCTAAACTCTGGCAGTTTCGATGGTCTGATTTAAATGTTTCTGTCACAGTTTACTTCTAGTGATTGGCGCTGCTATAATGCAATGTATTGTAAATATCTGATATTAACTATGCTCCATTTACCAATCCAATTTTAACATAGAATGCCAATTACATGAAGAGGCAAAAAAGAGATGGTTACAAGCTATTGTTCTTTACCTTGAGATTCTTATTGCTGGTAACTGTTACACTCTAATTCTATTGATACTCTAATTCTGTCTTTAAAAGAATGTGGTAGAACATAGAGGATAAAACTCATTGAAATATGAAATACTAATCAAAAATTAATAGTGGTTGACGATGCTTTGATGAAAATTGAATTTAATATTACTACTATTTTACTAATGGCTGTAGACTGGCGGTCTGAGAATTTTCAATGAAAAGCAATTATTACAATTGGCAGATCATATGAAACAGAATATATAGTTCCATACATTGTAATATGACTAAATATATATGATGATTAACCCAACAGTCATAGTAGTATTATTTAAAATTTTTTCCCTATTAGATGAAACATTGTCAGCCATCATTCATTTTAACTAGGATTTCTTTCATTTTAATTTGTTTTCATGACATTACTTGTATTACTAGTAACAGTGACTTAAATTTTATTATTAAGAACTTTCAACCATTATTAATTCTTAATGAATATGTCTTTTGTCTTAAATTTAGTTCATTTTCATTGCAACTCTTTAGAACATTCTATTCTGACTAGTAATCAATATGAATTGGAAATAATGCATATTAGTCAGTCAGTTAAGTGCCATACGTGATACACGCTTGGGCGATCATGTCTCGAAAGAGACATGACTGTCTGGGCAGAAGATTATCTCGCAGTAGGTTGCCATTGCTTTCTGCAGTAGACTGGTTGCCAACCAAGGCTATAGAACCCAATCTGTCCTATTATTTAACCCATAACTGGAAGGAAGAGATAGATTAATACCTTTCCCAAGGGTATTTGCACGTAAGTGAATGTAATGAATTCAACTGGAATTCGAACTCGGCTCCCTGATTTCTCATTCTGAGTCGATATCCACTGTGCCACAACGGTACCTAGATAAAATTGCTGATAAAATCATGGATGTTCCTATGGTTAACCTGTTCATTTTCATTTCTACCTTTCAAAATATAATTCTCACAAAATTAATTGAATCTAACAAAAAACTGACTAAACAAATTGAATTTTTAACCTAAAAGTTAAGATAATCTTTATGGAATGACTATTATATGATTTGCAAATTGAACCAGGATGCTCATCTTTGGTGTTACATGCACAACATTTCGATCATTGTATCCCCCAGCCTTCCTCAGGTTTCTGTCTTTGTGCTCAGCAACCTTCTATCTTGTTCTGTAGGTTAAGGTATTGTTTTAAAACATATCTGATTCCCTAGAAGCTGTGAATTTATTCCTTTTATTTGTTTTTAAGATGTGCGTTGTGGCGCAGTGGATATCGGCTCGGAACGAGAAATCGGGCAGCTGAGTTCGAATTCCAGCCGAATTCATTGCATTCACTTATGCGCAAATACCCTTGGGAAAGGTATTAATCCGTCTATTCCTTCCAGTTATGGGTTAAATAACAGGACAGATTGGGTTCTATAGCCTTGGTCGGCAACCAGTCTACCGCAGAAAGCAATGGCAACCTACTGCGGGATAATCTTCTGCCCAGTCAGTCATGTCTCTTTTGAGACATGATCGCCCAAGCGTATATCGCGCATGTCACTTAACTGACTGATTTGTTTTTAAAACATTTCACCCCAAGGAAAGTGATTAAAGCCACCAAGACAATGAGTTACTGAGTGTAAAAGAAACTGAGAATACATAGAGAAGAAAGAAAAAAACACCGACAAGATTCAAGGAAACAGAAGATGACGGTGGCTGACATTGCAATGTCAATGACAGAAGATGACGGTGGCTGACATTGCAATGTCAATGACAGAAGATGACGGTGGCTGACATTGCAATGTCAATGACAGAAAATGTTAGTAGCTGACATTGCAATGTCAATGACAGAAGATGATGGTTGACATTTTGAAGATCATAGTTGACAGTAAAGCAAGAAGCTGGAAGAGAGTTCCACAAGTGAGAAGTGGGAGGAAAGAAACTATTAGCATAAAACTTATAGTTGCAGGTAGCAATTTCAACAGTGAAATTATGAGACCTAGTTGTCAATCTAATACTGCACTTGAATTCAAAGAACCAAAGAGGAAAGTTCTAAAAATATTTATAGAAAAGGCACAGGGAAGCAACATTATGCTGGCAGGAAAGTGACTGAAGCTAAGATGCCAGGTCAGTTGGATAACATTGCAAATTCTTTGAATTTTAGCAAGAATCTCCAGGTATAAACAGAAGCCCCTGACCAGATGTGGCAACAATATTCAATGCACAGATGAATGATAGAATTAGAAAAGTGCACAAGAAAAATTGTCTAGCACAAAACGATGAATCAACTTTCTGAGCAGCAGACTTAACAGTTGATTAAATATAATTGTTTCACTTGTATCAGTAAAAAATACAAAACTCAGAAATTGCTATCACATTTGGTTGGGTGCCCCTGCTATTCATCTCAGGCTTCTTGACACAATCCAACAAAGAATCTGCAATGTAATTGATCCTGACCTGGTAGCTCAACTCCAGTCACTTTCTCACTGACGTAATGTGGCTTCTCTTTCTCTTCTACAAATACTTTCACGGTTTCTGCTCTAATGAGCTTAGCTCTCTGGTGCCCCCATCTGCATGAATATACTCGAGATACTAGACTAGCAGTTAGGTTCCACCCTTTTACAGTGAAACCAATCAAATGTAACTGCAACTTCTACTCTATCAGCTTCTTTGCTTGCACTTCCCACCTGTGGAATTCCCTTCCGTATATTTGCTTCTTTGACAGCTACAATCTCCAAGAATTTAAATCCAAAGTCAATTGTCATCTTTTATCTCCTTGACTCGCACCCTTTCCCTGACAACCCATGTATCATTTTCTTCTTCCTTTCCACTCTACTCTCATGCAGCCCTCATCACACCAGTGTTCTCATCCTTCTCTTACCAATTCTCTGACACTCTCATAACTTGTTCCTCTTTTTCATCACTCACTTTTTATATAACTCCCTGTGCACAAGTGGCATTTCTGCCTTGCTTGGGGTGAAATGAGAAAGGTCATTGAAGATAAGTACCATAATTTTCATATAAACTCATAGTTCTGGTTAATATTACAAAGAATACACTGGAGCAAAAGTTTAGTGAAAGAACTTTAATCATGTGGCTTATTACAAGGGTCATTCCATAAATAGGTGAATTTTTCAGTATAAGGACTTGTGATACAGATAGAAGCTTACTTTTTTTTAAAATTTTTCAATGTCGTCTCCCAGCAATGTCACACACTTTTCCCATCTGTACACAAGCTTCTATATTCCCTCAGCTTAAAAATCTTTGGATTCATGTCCTAGCCAATTGTTCACAGCACTTTTGACTTCATCGTCACTTTCAGACTTCATGCCTCTTGTGAATGCTTTTAAGCGACCAAACTGATGAAAGTCTTAAGGGGCAAGGTCTAGGCTGTAAGTGGGAGAGACACTGCTGGGACAACTTGACCCTCTTTTGTTTGTGCTCTGCAGTAAGCATCTTTGACACCCACCGGCAACTGACCTTTTAGTAGGCAAGGTCATCATGGACAATTTTGTGTGCTGTCCCAACTGATAGGGTCAAAGTCCTTGCAATGTCATCCACTGTCACCCTTCTGTCAGACTGAATGAGGTCATTGATTTGATCACCTCAGGATACCTCACTTCTGTAGGCCTCCCAGGCCTGTCTTCATCCTCAACACTGCTCCATCCTTCTTTAAACAATTTAGCTCAATTGTAGACATTTTTTTGCTGAAACATGTGGCACCATATACAGTTGACATTCTCCTATGAACTTCATCTAGTTTGCACCCTTCAGCAACCAAAAACTTGATAACTGACCTCTGTTCAATCCTGGAGCAAGCTTCTTGGTTGGCCATCTTTGTTAATCTGCAAAAAAAATTAAATCCCTTTGAAAAAGTAAAAGAAAAAAAAACAAATTTAAAAGTAAGCTTTCTATCTGTATTAAAAGGTCAACCTTGTAATTGCTGAAAAATTCTACCTTATTTATTGAATGACCCCCTACATAACCCTATCCCTAACAGTAAAGACATGTGCGTATTATATATATATAAAGGAAAAACTCCATGCATCATCTAAGGCAGTTATAAACTATAATTTATTTCAACAGGTACATTTTTGGTACTCATCTCATCAGACCACAAATGACAAATGGTTTAATTTTATCAGAACATTCATAAAACAGGAAGTTGAGTGACATGACCCAGAAAAAATATATTTTCCTGGCTGTTATAAAGTTGATGTCATGAATGGTGTAGGAGGAAAGGTTAACATTTTATCAATTAAGTGTAGCAGTTAGAGGAACATGTCAATGATAAAATCAAGAATCATAATGTTGAGTTTTTCCTTTATTTTGTTTTGGATAGTACCTATTCAGCTATCTGTATGTATATGTCTTTTTAATAATTTATATTAAATAGATCTTTTTGGTTTATCCTCTCCATTTAAGGACGGGACATCATTACCTATTGATATATCCCATGAGGGGATAATCAAGAAAAGAATAGTGCAAGAATAATACTTAACACTGGAACATAGTAATAGGGATTTATTATACCACAGTATAATAAACCAATAGACAATACACAAACACCAACAAATAGTAACAGGTATAACAATCAAGTAGACAATGTCTCTGTCTAGGACGTATGCGTCCGTCTAGTGAAGAATGCTTCCATCTAGTGATGTATGCTTTCATCTAAAGACGATAACTCTTGTCTAATGATGATGACGCTATAGTTCACTCCAGTCACAGTCTTATATAGGCCGGACCATACCCATTCCGGGGTAGGACAGGATATTCCTCTACAACACCTATATATGTATTTTCCTTCCAGTCACACTCATGGAAAGAGAGCATTGGCTCAGTACATTCTCTTTACTACCAATTATTAAAGCTCTTGCCACATGTTTGCCCTTTAACAGTGCCTTATTTTTTACAATAATTATGCTGTTGAGTGGTGAATATATATATTCTCTATTATAATAAAGATTGTTGTGTGTATGTATGTATACACACACACTAATACACATAATACCATCTATACTATAATAACAAAATATGGCCAAAGAAAAACATCAATAACAACAATACCAATAATGAATTCAACTTTTATCTAACTATGGAAAGCTACAACGGAGCAAAAATATGTAAAATTATAGGCATTTACATCAACAAACTAGCAAGAATCTTCAACAAAAAAGATTTTTTTTTTTTTAATCATCTCACCCCAAGCAAGGCATTCCACTGCCACTATTGCGCATGGGTTTACATAGGAGAAGGTAAAGAGAAGGAGTGGTTAGACATAGGGAATGTTAGGAGGAAGGTGACAGATGAGTAAGGATAGCAAGGATGAGGGTTGGGCAGATGGGAAGAGTGTTTGATAGAATGGAAGCAGGTTAGTGTTAGGTGTCTATTGACCTTACATTTAAACTCCTGGAGATTGTAGCCGTCGGGGAAGCAATCGTGTGGAAGAGAATTCCACAGTCGGGAAGTGCAAGGAAAGAAACTGTTGGAGTAGAAGTTACGGCTGCATTTTATTGGTTTCACTAGTTGCTAATCTAGTATCACGTTCAAATTCGTATTTAGGGGGCACCAGTGATCTAAGTTCATTGGAGCAGAGGCCGTGAAAGTATTTATAGAAGAGACACAGGGAAGCCACGTTGCACCGGTGGGAGAGAGACTGCAGGTGGTCTGCCAAGTCTTTATCTATCACATTGCAGACCCTCCTCTGAACCTTGTCGAGAAGCCCGAGAAGAACAGCAGGGGCACCCGACCAGATATGGCAGCAGTATTTAATGCACGGGTGGATGGTAGATTTATAAATGTGCAGGATAGATTTAGACGGAAAAAACTTCCGGGCCCTAAAACAGAGAACCGACTTTCATAGCAGCGGATTTAGCAATGGATTCGATATAGTCATTCCATTTGAGGTCCGCTGAAAGTGTGAGACCAAGGAGGCGTAGTGTTTTACTCTCTGGGAGGCAAGCCTGGTCCATGCTAATGGGAGGTAGGTGAGATTGACGATATAGGACAACAAACTCATAATTTTAAGAACTATAATGTTAAAACTACAGAAAATATAAGAAAACAAATAATAAAATTCTTCAACACTCTAGGATTTACAATAGGCAAAAAAAGACAAATCAGAAAATAGTAAATTTCTTAGATATAACACTCAACTTAAGCAACAGCACATACAAACCATACAGAAAAAAAAACAACCCCATATATAACAACAAAAACTTTACTCACCCTCCAAATATCTTCACACATATCAATAAACAGAAGACTGTCTACAAACTCAAGTAACATAAAAATATTCAATGAAAATAAAAATATGAGTCAGCATAAAAAAATAGTGGATACTCAAATAAGCTTGAATATACAAATGAAGAGAAATAAAAAAAAAATCAATAGAAAAAGAAACATAATCTGCTTTAATCTACCCTACAATAACAATATGAAAATCCAAATTGGAAAAACATTTTTTAACATAATAGAAAAACACTTCCCCAAACATAACAAACCATCAAAAATTATTTATAAAAACACAGTCAAAATCAGCTACAGCTGCATGGAAAATGCAAAAAAATAATAACAAAATACAAGAAGACAATACTTAATAAAAACAATAACAATAGCACAAACCAACAAAATACAAACAAATGTAACTTTTGGTAAGACATTTATTATTAAGAGGACAGTTGTTATAACTGTCCTCTTAATAATAAATGTCTTACCAACAACATAATATAAAAAGCTACCATGACAAATAACACCAATACAGATGAAAAGATTTACATAAGAGCCACAGAAATATTGCTTAAAGAAAGATTCAGTAATCCCAAAACATCATCCAACACAGAAAAATACAAAAACAACATGAGGTTATCAAAATATATATGGGACCAGAAAGAAAACATTACCACCAAAATTAAATAGGAAATAGTAAAAAGGGCACCACCATACAACAGTAATAGCAAAAGTTGTAAATTATGCCTAGAAAAGAAACTAGTAATAATCAACTTTAAAAACCAAAGTAAAATATTTAAGAAAAAAGAATGGGAAAATGCAGACATGCAAATAAATACATATTTTGCTACACTAACAAAAATAAATAACAAAATCAAGCAAAAAGGAAGCATACAAACAATATAAATAAAATTAAAAAATCAAAAACTAAAAATATAAATACAAAACAACAACAAGAAACAGAAAATAATAAACAAAAAACACACACAAGTATAAATACATAAAAGTACAAACACCCAGTCACAACAAAAAAGAAAATAATTAAGAGGCTCATCCCTTGTTCCTTGTTTAGGATGTGGTTTCCGGCTTTCTCTTTCCCAATCTTCTCACTTTGGTTTCTTTTTTTTTTCAATTGGAATAGATAGATCTATCGCCCAGTTCACACTCCACCCACGTCTATTGAACAGGGTAAGAGGCTCATCCCTTGTTCCCTGTTTAGGATATGGTTTCCAGCTTTCTCTTTTCCAATCTTTTCACTATTACATAGCCCCTTGCACATCAGTGGCATTGCCGCCTTGCTTGGGGTGATATGATTAAAAAAAAAAATATAACCACTACAACAATACAACAGAAAAAAATAAAAATAAAAACACAAAAAGTCCACAAATACAATAACAGCCAACTATGACCCTGAAAAAAAATAAACCACAGCAAAGTATGTTAACCAATTAAGAAAAAGATCAAACTAATAAAAATGAGGTCAATACAACAAAAGAACCCAACCCAATTGAACAAACACCCATTCATGCATACAATAAAAATAAAAACAAAGAAAAAGAAAAAAATCAACCAATCACAAACTCTTATATATATATATATATATATATATATATATAAATATCCTTTCAAATATTTTGCCATCAATTTTTAATGGCAGGGGTACACTGTAGTTAGTGTGACTATTAAAAAATATAAACAAAATTAAAAAATCAAATATGTTCACTTTTTTCTAGAATGAGATTTCAATCTAAGGGCTGAACTCCCAATTACTATGGCAACAAATTCACAAACCAATTCCTTAATCATCAAGGCTGCTGTCTTGTAAATTAATTCATAAAAAGATAATTCTTCATTCTAGAAACAGAAAGAAATACTTGCTGAAAAATTAATAACTGATAAGGTTTCATATAACTTATCTAATGCAAGCAACATCCAGGGTTCTATCCTTATTTCTTATTGTTGTGTAGAAAGATGACCAACCTTAAAGTGTTGAACATGAAAGTAGTCACGGGCAGAGCACAAAGGAGACATAAGAGTGTGTCATGTATTTATGTTGTTTTATGAATGCATGTACTTTTCTAGTAGTCAGCAGGCAAAGTTGTGTTATGACTACTATTAATATAATGTTCATATAACTATATGTTTCAAGTGTACTTAATTTACGTTAAAATTTGTGAGGTTATTATAAAAAGTTATACTTAAGATAAATATGTGAAATGTTGAATAATTAATTATATAAAAAGTGTGGTAATTCAGTTGTATGCAAAACAACAACCCTGGGTCAAAGGTTTACTGAAAAACTGAATACTAACTTTATGAATTTATGTGTTTGTATTTATAACACAGAAATAGGCTCTGAGGATCTAAAATTTAGATTTACTGACCTCAGAACCTTTATTAGTAAATAAATATTTTTCCTAATTTTTAAATATCTATTTTTAGGAGGGAAAATATTGTTAATCATTTTCTAGAGTAAGCTTTCAGATTTTATAGCAGGTATGTGATCATCTGAAATTTCAAAGCCTTCAGCACTTTGAAATAACATTGCTAAATCTGAACATAGAAATACAAACTGGACAAAAATTAGTTAACTGAAGTTTTTAGTGATATTACTGAAAACTATTTAATTTTTCTATAATTTTTGCCAGAGTTTCACACTTCATATATTTTTGTATCATGTTTGTACATTTTCATCAAGTAACTTAACTTTGGTTCATTTGGCACAAGACTAGATTACCTGAAACTAAGGGTAATAGTGAAATTAGTTGTATTTAGCATCCATTTACCAAACAGTTACTGCTAGAGTTGGTTGAAATTTATAGTCAGTCAGTTAGTTAAGTGCCATACGTGAAACACGCTTGGGCGATCATGTCTCGAAAGAGACATGACTGACTGGGCAGAAGATTATCCCGCAGTAAGTTGCTATTGCTTTCTGCGGTAGACTGGATGCCAGCGAAGGCTATAGAACCCAATCTGTCCTGTTATTTTACCCATAACTGGAAGGAAGAGACAGATTAATACCTTTCCCAAGGGTATTTGCACGTAAGTGAATGTAATGAATTCAACTGGAATTCAAACTCAGCTCACCGATTTCTCGTTCCGAGCCGATATCAACTGCACCACAATGAACATCCGAAATTTATAGAATTTAGGATGTGGTTTCCAGCTTTCTCTTTTCCAATCTTTTCACTTTTCCTTATTGTTTATTTTTTTTTTTCAATTGGAGTAGATAGACTGAACTATCGCCCAGTTCACACTCCACCCATGTCTATTGAACAGGTGTAGAGGCTCATCCCTTGTTCCGTGTTTAGGATGTGGTTACTGGCTTTCTCTTTTCCAATCTTTTCACTTTCACTTTTTGTTTATTTATTTATTTTTTTCAATTGGAGTAGATAGACTGAACTATCGCCGGGTTCACACTCCACCCACGTCTATTGAACAGGTTAAGCGGCTCATCCCTTGTTCCCTGTTTAGGATGTGGTTTCTGGCTTTCTCTTTTCCAATCTTTTCACACTTAAATAGCCCCCTGCACACCAGTGGGCTTAAAAAAAAATGAGAGATTTTCTCTGGTCCCAAATTAGATCCTATGGGAATGTATATAAAATAGACCAAACCCGTATATAAGAGAACTTTTATCTGATCCCGGAAACTCTCTTATATCAGGGTTACACTGTATTATCCATTTTTGTTGTTGGTGCTGCTTCAAGCCTTCAAGTAATGTGGTAACACACCATAGCTTGATTGTAGTTACTCTAATAGTACTACTATTAAAAATTTCATTCCATCATTCATCATAGCCTGGGTTTCCTAAATGACATATAAGCTTTTATAACATTTTAACAATAGTCAATATAAAGCCTTTATTTTTTTCTTTGATCCTCTATAGTAATGCATCATAGCTTGATTGCAATTCCTTTAATATTGCTACTTTCTTTTAACCTTTTCATTCCATCATTAATCATAGCCTGGCTCACCCTAGTGGCACATAAGACTAAAATATGACATTTTAACAATAGTCAATATAAAGCCTTTATTTTCCCTTTGATCCTCTATAGTAATGCATCATAACTTGATTGCAATTCCTTTAATATTGCTACTTTCTTTTAACCTTTTCATTCCATCATTAATCATAGCCTGGCTCACCCTAGTGGCACATAAGTCTAAAATATGACATTTTAGCAATAGTCAATATAAAGACTTTATTTTCCCTTAGATCTTCTATGATTGCTTGATTGCAATTCCTTTAATATTGCTACTTTCTTTTAACCCTTTTATTGATCATAGCATGGATCATTTCTGGGTATGATGATAAACTGCATCTGGTAGCAAGGCTTCTTATTGGGAGGTTGTAAAGCGCATGGAACCACTTCTTAATTGCTGTTGTTCCCAGGTCCATGCTGACCTGGGGTGGTAACACCTGTTAGGGTCCCAGCTATGGAAAAATAGTTAGTCACCTATACTGGGGTCAAAACACCATGAATGTGTAAAAATAGAATTTTATAGTAAAACTTCCAGGAATACATCTTTATAAGAAAAAAAAATTACCAGCCATCCATTATTGAAGGAAAAAAATATTACCATTAATACATTTTTGAAGGAAGAAAATATTACTAGCAATGCATTTTTGAAGGAAAAAAATTATTATCAGCCATACATTTTTTCCTTAAAAAAATGTTACCAGCAATACTACAAGCTTATCGTAGTCTAAACTATCACCCGGTTCATACTCCAATTGAACAGGTGTAGAGGCTCATCCGTTGTTCCCTGTTTAGGATGTGGTTTCCCTTTTTCTCTTCCAATCTTTTCACTTTTTTTTTTTTCCTCAATTGGAGTAGATAGACTAAACTATCGCCCGGTTCACACTCCACCCACGTCTATTGAACAGGTGAAGAGGCTCATCCCTTGTTCCCTGTTTAGGATGTGGTTTCCGGCTTTCTCTCTTCTAATCTTTTCACTCTTACATAGCCCCTGGCACATCAGTGGCGTTACTGCCTTGCTCGGGGTGATATGATTAAAAAAATAAAAAATAACCCATTCAGGTTATGTCATAAAACAAAGCAAACAAGCATAGCTTGGATCTCTGTAATGATATTCAGCATTCATTGACTGATCAGTTAGTGTTACTGTTAGTTGAAATTTATGAAATCTTTTTACGAAAGCTGTTTTTCAAGAAATTAGACTACTTAAATCTGCTGCTGTAGCTCTTTCTAATATTGACAGGGTATAGGGGAAAATGTATCTTGTTTTTTTTTTTACAATTACCCTTTTTATGTCCCGGTACATTTTTATATTCTTGTTTTCTCTGTGAAATGGGGCATAGATAAGATAGTATTCCAGTGAGAATAAAACTACTTCAAATAACACTTACATATCCCACAGAATTATTTAATATGATTACACCCCCACATTTTTTTTCCCTCTCATCTTCAGTTTTGATTTGATAATTTCTCTTGGGGTTGGGAATTGCACTTCAGCTGGCATGGAGCCACGAAAACAGATCCCTGCTCATATCACACATGCAGGATTTTATGCCTCTTGTTTATAGTATCCTGTGCATTTTCTAACCTCCTTGCATGCAAAAGGCCCCTCCCTCTTGTTAGCAGGGTGATGCAGTGTAATTTAGAGGGCTAATGTTTTCTTTTCATCCTTATTTTCTTCTTTCTTTCATTCATATTTCATCTAATTTTCAGGCTCTGTTTGGCCTTGTAGATTGTTTAAATAATGAATGAAAATCAACACCAAAGGAATCTATAATATATAAACTTTGAAATTCAAGATTAGCACTGAGTAGAGTAAAAGAAAAAGAAATGTCTCAGAGGAAGAAAATCATGAATTTATACATCTACATTGAGCAGTAAAGGGAAAGAAAAATAATTAAGAAGAGATAGGGAAATAGAGTGTAAGAGTTTTTGTTAGAGAGTAAGGTTAATTCAGAAGGAAAGAGAAGACAAATATGTGAAAGAGAGAGGGTATGTAATGAAAGAAAATATAGAAAAAAGACGTTTCTATAGCAAAGAAGGAAATTAAATTGATTAAATAAAAGTGGGGGAAAAATAAATTTTTGTATGAAATATCAGGAATGCGAAAAAAAAAATGTCTGCTTAAAATCAAAATGAAATGTAGGAGACCAGTTCTTCATATGTGGGCTGGTTTGAAATGATTAAAACACCTTGTCTACCAAAATTTGACAGTAATGATTCCGTGGATATTTGCTAAAGCCACAAGTGTGGGAACACTCAGTGGAGATCAAACTCCTTACTGTAATATTCATCTGTGAGATCAGTTGGCTCATCATTAGTCAATGATGCATTGAAATGGTTTTATAAAATACATTGAAAAAAGTAAAAAATACCTAAATTTAAAGAAAAATAGAAATTAGCAAGACTTAGTTTTCTTGAAAAAAGGAACTATACAAGAGAGATGAGATTTTTGAGAGAGAATAAAATGGAGAGTGTGAAAATGTCTGGTGATGATAATTCCTTCTTTTGTTCTTTATTTTTATTCATCCTTTGTTATAAATTCCAGACTTGTTCTATTTTTTTCCTCCTAGTTTTTCTACTTTTTATTTTTACCTTATTATTGTTTTCTATCAATATTTCCTTTTTCATCTCTTTCCTTTTCAGTAAGCAACTTCTCTTCTTAATCACCTCATCTTTTCTACCTCCTTAAACAGAAGAGTTACAACCTAGTTTTACCTGATTTCTATTCATTCATCCTTCTAATTTTATCTGTATTTCCTTCCTTCCTTCCTTCAAGCTCTCATTTTTATTTTTATTATCGAACAAAAACCAGACTTCAAGTACATGGAAAATTACCCAAATGCATTATAATCTGAATTCAGAAAAGGCAATGTTTGTTTTTTGGCTAGTTTGCTCTGACAACTTGATCTTTGTCATAGAATGATAAAGAATTTTTTACTGTACAAGATTAATTTTGCTTACACACTGTAAACAGTCTTTATTTTCTGCTATGTAAATAAACAGAAAGCAATATCCTTTAACCAACAAAGTAAAACCTTAAGTACTACAATATTTACATTTACTAATAAAATGAATAGTAACTTGCAGTTCCAGTGCAAGGTCTTGTGCCCATCCCCAAATATGATACGAGCCCCCTCCCTACTGACATCTCAATTTTCATAAGGTAGTATTCATATGCTGTGAATATCATGGATCGAACATGTTAGCAATGCCAAAATTTTGGAGAGGATGGAAACATAATGGAAACTTGTATATAACATCAGGAAAAGAGAGCTTGTGGTGATACCGACCGAGCATAGCAAGGGGCCAGATGTTTGTACCCTCACATCCAAAAAGCAAATGACCAAAACTTGACGGTGTGCATCCGGGTTTGCACAGATGTTCCGGCTGAAAACTAAAAATTAATTAAATATTAAATTTCCAGTTCGCGAGCCTACGCGAATTTTATTTATTGGCCAATGGGAAGCCCAGAATCAAATACAAGCGTGAATCCCCAAATGATCTGCTGCAATCCAAAAAGTCGAAATAAAAAGCCGATACAGAAAGCACTGACAGACAGACCAACACACACGGACTGATTATAGTGAGAGGAGTGCAATTAGTAGCCCCCTTGACCGAAGTTCGCCTCCCTTACCTCTTTACCTTCTTCCCTGTCTCAAAACTACTTACTGACCTAAGGAGTGAATACATCAAAGACATTCCTTACTCATGACGTTCCCACATTCGTAAGTATTAATTCTCCTTTCAGCATTTTATTGCCATGAACATTTTAACATCCATTGGACCTATACTTCAAGTATTACTTTAATTGTAAAAACCTTAATTGATATGTGTATATATAAAATGTTATTTTTCAACTCAATTTTCTTTTCTTGATTTATAATCATTTTATGACTTATTGTGGGCTATCTACAATGAGGCCAAATTCCGTTAACCTGCAACAATATACAACTACCCTTCACTAGAATGGACCCCAATTATAAACTGGAAAAGAATGGATAACCCACTATAAGCTGAAGTTTCTGGAACATGTAATTAGGAAGGAGGGCTTGGAGAATATGATACTCACAGACCAGAGGGAAAGGAGAAACAGGGGAAAGTAATGCATGACATACTTGATGGGCTTGAGCAAATTGATTGCTGAGCAGGGTTTGGGAGGAGTAACAAGAGAAAGACTGTTAAGAGCTATAAGGGATAGGGAGACGTGGAAGAACATGATCGCCTATGTCCTGAAGGGACATGGCTCAAAGAAGAGTATTCATATAAGGTACAAATTTTATCGAACTTAATTATGTACAATAATAGATCATGTCTTAAAAAGTTGAAGAATTTTAACACATTCAATATTATGGATTAAAAAAATAGTAAATTTTATATAATCTTTCTTTCGAGACTTCACATGAGCAAAACAAACTGAAGGATTTTGATGTAAAAAAAAAGAAAATCCTAAATCCACAAAACTTTTCATCCTTTAATAGTCAGTTGTACTTAGTTTAATTTGTGATGTATACAAATGTAGGTAGAAAAAAGATAAAATAGCAAGGTTACAAAGCATTGCTCAGTGCCCCCAAAATTATGTAAAATTTTATTTTTTAATTATTAGATGACTGATATATTGTATTTTGACATATTCTGACATCTGGTTGAAAGGTTACTCAAAAAGGAAATTTAAATGTAATTTGCAACATTACAATTATTTTAAATTACATTATTTGCAGTAATATAAGGTACCCATTTATATAAAAAAAAAAAAACCTACATCCAGTGGGTTGGTATTGTGGAAAGTTGAGGGAGTGAAAACTTGGCCTTGTAAAAAATATTCAACTTATTCAGAAAGAAAAATGAAGGGCGAAAAGGAAGTAGATGACGTGTAAATCAAAAAATGTTATACGCTAGCAATTGTTGACGATTTCCACATTTTTTCTACGACTTAATGAAAACAGTTTTTGTACAACTGGAAATAGACAAGACTGAGGAAAATTTCTTAATGACTCCTCTTACTACTTTGGCTGGGATTGTTACTTTGAGTGCTACTATGACTGACTACTCAATATATTCTCCCTTTATTTATACCTTTTTTTTTTTTTTTTTTTTAATCATTTCACCCCGAGCAAGGCGGAAACGCCACTGATGTGCAGGGGGTTACATAAATGTAAAAAGATTATTAGAAAAGAGTGAGGAGTACAAACTAGTTAGAAAGGAACAACAGAAAGCTGAGAAAGCAGGTGCAATGACAGATACATAGGTGGAGAGAAAGGGAAGGTTATACAGGGGAGGGGAGAGAGCTAGAGTCCAGTGGTTAGTAGATGAGTATTGACTTTGCATTTAAATTTCTGGAGGTTGTAGCCGTCAGGAAAGCAAGAATACGGGAGCGAGTTCCACAGGCGGGAAGTGCAAGAGAGGAAGCTGCAGGAGTAGAATTGTCGTCTGCATTTGGCTAACCTGACTGTGAATGGGTGGGACCCAGTTGCCAGTCTGGTTTCACGAGTAAACACCTGTTGAGGAGGCATCAGTGACTTAAGCTCATCCGAGCAGAAGCCATGAAAGTATTTATAGAAGAGACAGAGGGAGGCCACATTTCAACGATGGGGAAGTGGCTGCAGTCGAGCCACCAGATAAGTACCTATCACATTACAGACTCTCCTTTGGAGCTTGTCAAGAACACTGAGGAGAACGGCAGGGGCACCTGACCATACCTGGTGCACAGACATTGTGGTTGACACAAAATACCTGTAAATATTTAAAAAAAAATGTTCTGCTCAATTTGAAAGTGTTACTTGAACAGTATAAGATTTCTAAGACAGTGAATGCTGAACAATCTCATCAAAGATGAAGAAAAGACTCGAAGCAACCGAAGTGTGATTCTACCAAAGTATGTTGAAGATACCATGGACTAAACATGTCAGCAACATCAAGGTTTTGGAGAGAATGGAAACAAAAAGGAAACTTAAACTTAATATCAGGAAGAGACAGCTGAAGTTTCTGGGACACATAATGAAGGAGGGCTTGGAGAATCTGTTACTCACAGGGAAGAAAGAGGGAAAGAGAGACAGGGGGAAGCAATATATGACATACTTGATGGGCTTGAGCAAGTGAATATCAGAGTAAGATTTGGGAAAAATAAGAGAAAAAGATGTTAAGAGATAAAAGAGATAAGGAGATGTGGAGGACCATGATCGTATACATCCTGAAGGGACACAGCACATAAAAAAAGAATAACATAATAACAGCACATGCTTAAAAGCTAAACCTTTAGCAAATTAATAATTTGATGTTTTAAATGTCACATAACTTTTATCTTTCTTTGTAAATTACAAGTTAAATTTGGTATTCACTTAGAGATATTGTATCTTAATAATTATCAAAAAGTTTTGTATTTTTTCTGAAACTGATTAATTAATAGAATATGTTATGATGATTTTTCCGCTATAATTTATCTATCCTGATAATGCCTCTACTATAATTTATCTGCCCTGTCATCTGTGGCTTCAGGATACACTGAATGCACCTCTGAAAATGGGGTAAGCCCCTCACCCAATGTGGTGGTGACTCATGATACCTGAGGATGGGGTTCAGATAAGTGAGCACTTCAGGCATTAGGTAGAATATTTCTGAATTCCAACACCCTACTTTAGCCCTTTTTTGGGCTAGACAAGCAGTCAGAGAGGCCCAATCTGATCAGTCTGCTAGTCATGTTAAGCCCTAGTACCATTCCACCCACCAAAAACAATAAATTTACAACCTACAAAAAAAAAAATTATACACATACCAACTAAATTTAATCAAATTGGTACTAGAAGGCAGTGGCAAGGGTCAGTAAGGTTATAAATAAAATGTATTATCAAAAGTGAACTTATATTCAACTTCATGGGTAGATGAATAAAAGAAATTATTATTGACTACATATAAGTACTTAGCATGAGTATACCATTTTTGTATCCCTGAGACGCTTGGGTGAATGGGAATCTCCCTCCACCCACCAACCATTTCCAATGGTAGGGCTCCAAGGAAGGTGGGGAGCAAGGATGATGAAAGAAAAAGTAAAATATGGTAGCAAAGAAAATGAAAAGAGACCTATCTGAATTAATTTCTGAAAACGAATCAGAACTGCCTAATTAGTTCCCACAATATATAGTAACTAGCAGTTTAGCCCAGTTTCACTCGGGTAGTTTAAGGAATGGATGTGCGTTGTGGTGCAGTAGATATTGACTCAAAATGAGAAATTGGGGAGCTGAGTTCGAATTCCAGTTGAATTCATTGCATTCACTTACGCGCAAATACCCTTGGGAAAGGTATTAATCCATCTCTTCCTTCCAGTTATGGATTAAATAACAGGACAGATTGGGTTCTATAGCCTTGGCTGGCAACCAGTCTACCGCAGAAAGCAATGGCAACCTACAGCGGGATAATCTTCTACCCAGTCAGTCATATCTATTTCGAGACATGATCATCCAAGCATGTATCACGTATGGCACTTAACTGACTGAGTTTAAGGAATAATAAGAATAAAAAACATGTGATGAATTTACAGAGCAAATGCTTACACAACGTCCACCCTCATCACTTTTATAGATATAAATAACAATATAGAATGTCTCTATTGGATTAGGGTGGGGGGGGGCAACATATATAGATATAGATAATATAAAGTGGGGTGATCAATTCTATATTATAATCAATACATAATATGATCCCTGACTTTGTGGGGTGATAATATTTATTTTTCTACCCCTAATTTTGGTTTTCTGAAAAATTTTAAGCTGTCATTAGCATTCTAAAAATTTTGATCTACATCTGAGTGCAACTCCTGTTGAGCTAGACTGCAAAATGCAGACGCTAAGTCCTATCTATCTATCTATCTATCTATCTATCTATCTATCTATCTATCTATCAAATAAATACTTACACAGCATCCACCCTCGTCACTTTTATAAATGTAATCACTTGAAGAAACTCCTATTACAAAACTATCACTATTTATAATTGGAAAAATAATGTACTCTCGAATTATTCCTTTAACTGTTAAAAAACATTAGGCAATACAATCATACTTCAAGTAGGAAAAAAATATATGCAGAAAAAATCCTCAAATGGTCAACATTTAATAACTTAAAAAATCAAAACCTATCCCCACCAAAGTCTAAACACATCTGGAGGTATAATTTAGTCCAGACCTGAGAACAAGCTGCCAAAAAGAAATCAAAGTTAACCTAAAAAAAAAAAAATAGACATAATCAGAATAACAATTAAAGAAATGTTCAAACCATAAACACCAATACATATATACTAAGATTCAACACACCCAAACTATCAAATGAAATAAAAATAGGTTATATCATCACAAAAGGGGGAAACTTACATTCCTAGACCTTTATGATGTCATAACTGTCAAAGATCATAAAAAAACTGAGTGCAAAGGTACCATAAAATTATTGATGACTACATATAAATACTTAGCTTGATTATACTTATTTTTGTATCACAGAGATGCTTGGATAAATGGGATTCCACCTAACCATTTCTCATGATATGGCTCCAACGAGCAAGGATGAAGAAAAAAATGATATGGTAACAAAAAAAAAAAAATGAAAAGACCCCTATCAAATTGAAAAAAATTATATTCTCTCAAATTACTTCTATAACTGTTAAAAAACATTAAGCAATGCAATAATAATTCAAGTAGGAAAAAAAATATATGCAGAAAAAAATCCTCAAATGGTCAACATTTAATAACTTAAAAAATCAAAACCTATCCCCACCAAAGTCTAAACACATCTGGAGGTATAATTTAGTCCAGACCTGAGAACAAGCTGCCAAAAAGAAATCAAAGTTAACCTTAAAAAAATGAAAATGTAATAGACGTAATCAGAATAACAATTAAAGAAATGTTCAAACCATAAACACCAATACATATATACTAAGATTCAACACACCCAAACCACCAAATGAAATAAAAATAGGTTATATCATCACAAAGGGGGAAACTTACATTCCTAGACCTTTATGATGTCATAACTGCCAAAGATTTGGCCATCATAAAGACCTACTAGAAGTCTGGTATGTCCAAAATGCAATAATACAGATCATCAAGAAACTGAGTGCAAAGTACAATCAGTCAGTTAAGTGCCATACGTGATACATGCTTAAGCGATCATGTTTCGAAAGAGACATGACTGACTGAGCAGAAGATTATCCCGCAGTAGGTTGCCATTGCTTTCTGCAGTAGACTGGTTGCCGACCAAGGCTATAGAACCCAATCTGTCCTGCTATTTAACCCATAACTGGAAGGAAGAGATGGATTAATACCTTTCCCAAGGGTATTTGCGCGTAAGTGAATACAATGGATTCAACTGGAATTCGAACTCGGCTCGCCCGATTTCTCGTTCCAAGCCGATATCCACTGTACCACAACACACATCCATAAATTGTTATAACCACCACCCTGCATACTCACATCTATGTAAAGCTTGGCAAAAAAAAAAAAAAAAGAAAAAAGGTAACAATAATAATAATTGACATCAAATATATGAGAAATATAACTTTTCCTAAAGCCAGGGAAAACTAGACAAAATAATACAATAAATTATACAAATGCAACCCAAACCCAACAACATTGGTAAGAAATGATTTCTGTGAATTAACATTAATCCAAGAGTTAAAAAAAATTGAAACGATGAAAACTGATATCAACAGGGAAAGGCAACAATTTACACTGCATCCCATAAAAACAACTGATATACTCAATCAAAACAGAAAATTCTAACTGGTTAAATTTAGAAATTAAGAGACCAGAAGAATAATCTTGTTATGCATCTTGATTAGAGATTCTTTACCTATAACCCAAAGAAGACCTCCAACAAAAGAAAAGCAAATACAAAAAGCAAAAAACACAAAAACTCATCAAAAAGAAGAAATCCCTTAAAATCAACTTAGAAAACAAAAAACAAGAAAATACACAACCCAGCCAGAAAGGAAAACCTGCAAGGAAAAAATCACTTAAAAAGACTATAGAAAATGGAAACTTATAACAACCCAACAAAAACCAAAAACCTATGGCTATTACTGCTGGGTTGGTTCTTTCACCTAAACACCAAGACTTGTTGAATAGCTTTCGTCACTGAAATAAATAGGCAAAGAGAAAAGGAAAGATGCAGAGACACTAGAGGGACAGTTTGGACACTGATTTTATTTTTTATTCCAACGACCTATTGTTGGGGAAATTCCCTCCCAAACAGTCGGCATGTCTTTACCAGTCAAAGTCCAACAGAAAAAGAGATAAAGTTTATTTTTGGCGCCAGGAAGCCTCTCTTTTTGCATAAATTGTCTTTCCTGTCAGAGGGTTCCTGAGAGATTTTTATGTTTATTTTATTTTGTACTTTTATTTTATTTAGTGTTTTTTATTTTATTTCATATTTTTATTCAATCCCTACAAACCTCAACATAACAATCATGGCTAATAAAATTATTCAGTGGCATGCAAATCGAAATGAATAACTTTTGCTTATTGTAGACTTATGTCCTGCAATCATCTGCCCTCAGAAAACTTTTTTTAAAGGACAATGAAAATATCGTAATAGTAGAAACAGAGCTTCAGGTGGTACTTCTGTATTAGTAAAAAAATGATATTTTCCAGCTACAAATCGACTTGAATATAGCACTACTGACAGTGGCCATAAGAGCCTTACTATATAAAACACTTGCCATATGTTTGGTTTACATGCCTTCTAATGATCCTTTAGATGTAACTGAATTAGATAAACTATTGAAGCAGCTTCCAAAACCATTTATTTTAATGTGAGATTTTTCTGGCCATAACATGGAGTTGCAAAGATACTGACCAGAAAGGAAGATGAAGGGAAGATTTTATCAATAGAAACAATCCTCCATGTTTTTTGTTTAAAAGTTGTTGGAACTTTCTCATTTGAGAGCACTTATATTTTATATTACTTTTTCCCATGTTTTTCTTTATTCTGCTACCCCACTATCTGCTTTTGTTTCTTGAATTGATCTGCCTTGCCCTTCATCCCATTTAATATAGTGGAATGTTAAAGTTTGTATCATCTCAAAGCTCTATTGGTTGCCAATTCAGCTGCCCAATAAGTTATTTTTTTTAATTCAAAGTAATTTACTTAACTGGTAGTGAAACTAATTTGAGCTCTTTTGGAGGGTTTTTTTCTTTTCAGAGCTGTTGCTCTGCAGGTTTTAATCCCCTATTAAATCAGTAATAGATTTTCCAACAAAAGAGGCAACAGAAATGAAAATAACCAATATCAGACTCTCATGTCTACGGCTATATTGTTTTGAATGCACCGGTTCCCATCTGATCACAAAAGTTAAGCAACCCTCATTCTCGGTATCCTCACCCGCCTATCACCCACCCTCTGTTATTTCCTATATTTAATCAGCCTTTCTCCACTCTACGTAGCCCCCTGCACAGTAGTGGCAGTGACATGCCTTGCTCGGGGTTAAACGCTTATAAAAAAAAAAAAACATCGAGCCTAATCAGTACTTAAATGGGTGACCATTTGGGAATACCAGGTGCTGTAAACAAAAGAACCAAGAACAGTCCAACGGTCCTCCAGGTTTGGGGGTTTGGTGCAGGGCTAACAACCTTGTCCCGTAAAAAAGCAGTTTGTTACAGAAACAGCAACAAAGTTGCTGCCCTATGCCCCATTGGGTGTGACGGATAAATGATGATGATGAGACTCTCATGTCAGTCAGTCAGTCAGTTAAGTGCCATATGTGATACACACTTTAGGCGATCATGTCTCGAAAGAGACCTAACTAACTGGGCAGAAGATTATCCCGCAACAGGTTACCATTGCTTTCTGCAGTAGACTGGTTGCCAGCCAAGGCTATAGAACCCAATCTGTCCTATTATTTAACCCATAACTGGAGGGAAGACATGGATTAATACCTTTCCCAAGGGTATTTGTGCCTAAGTGAATGCAAGGAATACAATTGGAATTTGAACTTGGCACCTCGATTTGTCATTCTGAGTTGATATCCACTGCACCACAGCGCACATCCAACTCTCATGTACAGATTATAAAAACAAAATTAAACAACACTTCAAAAGAAAATGGCAAACAATTTGGGATATGTTTCTAAATAATAAACTATGTATATCTGATGACAAGAAAGGAGAATGTAGAGCAGACAAGTCATATTGGAGTAGATAGACTAAACTATCGCCCGGTTCACACTCCACCCACGTCTATTGAACAGGTGAAGAGGCTTATCCCTTGTTTCCTGTTTAGGATGCGGTTTCCGGTTTTTCTCTTTTCTAATCTTCTCACTCTTATGTAGCCCCCTGCACATCAGTGGCATTACCGCCTTGCTTGGGGTGATATGATTAAAAAAAAAAAAAAAAAAAAAAAAATTACTCAGCGGAATAAGTATTGGACACACTCACCTCACACACACAAACGCACAAGGCAGAAACTACACATCAGTGTACTCACTGCAACCAATTTCTCACCATCAGACATATTTTTTTTTTTTTTAATCATATCACCCCGAGCAAGGCGGTAATGCCACTGATGCGCAGGATAAAAAGAATGGAAAAGAGTAAGCCGGAAACCACATCCTAAACAGGAAACAAGGGATGAGCCTCTTCACCTGTTCAATAGATGAGGGTGGAGTGTGAACCGGGCGATAGTTTAGTCTATCTACTCCAATTGAAAAAAAAGAATAATAAAGGAAAAGAGTGAAAAGATTGGAAAAGAGAAAACCGGAAACCGCATCCTAAACAGGAAACAAGGGATGAGCCTCTTCACCTGTTCAATAGATGTGGGTGGAGTGTGAACCGGGCGATAGTTTAGTCTATCTACTCCAATTGAAAAAAAAAAAAAAAATAAGGAAAACAGTGAAAAGATTGGAAAAGAGAAAACCGGAAACCGCATCCTAAACAAGAAGTATAAAAAATATGTAGCATCTATTCAGTTAAGTGCCATACGTGAAACATGCTTGGGCGATCATGTCTCGAAAGAGACATGACTGACTGGGCAGAAGATTATCCCGCAGTAGGTTGCCATTGCTTTCTGCGGTAGACTGGTTGCCGACCAAGGCTATAGAACCCAATCTGTTCTGTTATCTAACCCATAACTGGAGGGAAGAGATGGATTAATACCTTTCCCAAGGGTATTTGTGCGTAAGTGAATGCAATGGATTCAACTGGAATTCGAACTTGGCTCCCTGGTTTCTTCTCCCGAGCCGATATCCACTGTACCACAACGCACATCACCAAGCAGAAAATAACATGCTCTTCAAAAATGTACCTACAGCCCAAATAATAGGACATCTGAAGAAAATAAAATACTTCCAATGTGTACAGAAAATAGAGCTTGGACTTTGAACCATACAACTTATGGTTTAAAATACTCCCTAACTATACAACTTGTAATAATTTTAAAATAATTTTAAGAGTTTGGGTATTTGAAGGTGGTATTCTATTAGTTTATACCATGACTTGTTTTCATTACTAATTTGATAGTTTATATCTCACACACTGAGAATAATACAGGGTAGTGCAGGAATTTTCTCAGCCTAAACAAAAAGAATCACCTAGAGCCAGGAAACATGAGGGACTGATCTGAAAGCAATATTTTCTATTTATTTCTATAGAAAATATGGCAAACATGGACAAATGTGCCCACAATAAGACAGTGTCAAAAGGATGTTTTTCCCATGACAATGTTTTTTTTTTAACAACTTTCACTTTTTGCCTTTTGTTTAGAAAGTGATTATTGGAATAAATTTCAAACATTATAGAAGTGAATTTATACATTTTGTTTTATAGAATTTACAACAAAAATATTAAACATTGTGAAATTGTTTATTTACAAGAATAATTTATTATTTTCAACATTCTAAAAACTCATACAATATTTATCATTTAACAATTTATAAAGAAATAAATGTGAAAACAGTTTTTTATTCATAAATTTATAAACATTTACTAAATTATTCCAATATGTGAACATTCTATAAAGAATTCCTTATTTATCATTTTATAAAGTTTGAATCAATTGGCAATCAACTGATGTTTTACCAACCATTCTAATGATAGTTTTATTGTCAGTTCTCAAGAAAACATTTAAATTTACTTTTGTCTGTTTAGGTTTTATTAAAATTATAATCATCACTTTTTAAAACAAACATTATGAGAAAACTAGTTAAAAAAAGGGTGGTGTTAAGGGAAACACTATCGTTTTAATACTCTATATTTGTCTTAGTAAAGATTGTCTGGAAGTACATTTTCTTAAGCTTATAAACATTAATTTCATTATTTAAAACAGAAAAATTGAGATATACCCACTAAATATAATGTTTGATGATTACCATTTTATAAAGCCACTATTTTGCCAATAAATAACAAAATAGTGTTTCTTATTTTTGTTGTCAATTATCAAGAACAATGAAAATGTATAAATTCAATATTTGTCTATATTTCTGAGATGAGGTAATATTTACATTATTTACATTATTTGGACTATTGTCCTCATCTTTGTTGCCATTTGTACAATGTTTTGGCCATTGTACACTCCAGCCTTCTTCAGGTGCTAGGAATTTTGAATCAAACCCTTTATTGCAATCACTGCGGTATATCATTCTCATTCCTTGCATAGTAATGTTTCTTTTGGAAGTCATGAGTTATCTCCCTCTAACCTTTCAAGTTACTTGTTCACTGCTGCTGTAGCCTGGTAATGAACTCACAACTCTTTGGGTCAAGTCACAGGAACTAACCAACGTCTATATCCACTGGGCCATGTGTCTTTTCATATTTTTGGTTTAACTCTAATACGAATCATTAATTTTAAATACAATAAACATTGCTGTTGGGTGAAAGTAGTTAAAAAAGTAGTGTCACGTGAAAAACCATTCTTTTGACATTACTAGTTACATTCCATTCCTGCTGACCAGACCTGAACAACCCCCAGTTATGATAAAGCAATGTCTCCTTGAGGAGGCACTGTGCCTTGAAAGAATACTGACCCTCAAAACCATACCAACCCCAAATGAATTTCTTATAATTGATCCATCAATAAAGATGCAGGTAAAATGATTGGCTCCCTGTACCACTACAGTAAGTATCTCACTCTTTAAGCTATCCTCTGCCTTTATATAAAAGAGCCAGATTATGCCAAAAAAGTGAGTACTAGACAGGAGCTGTCTAGTACTCACTTTCCAGTTTTGATAGAGTTCAAAAGTGTTTCCAAATCCTTGTTAGAGAAGAATTATTATCCATCTTCTAATGTCTCTTTCACAGGTGGGATGTAATAAGTCTGTCACTGCTCCATCACTACTTCCATGGAAAGTGTTTGAACAAGCTACATTTCTTGGTTCCTCCAGGTCTAGCCTTCATGGTATTGGACCCACCATGGCACTTCGACAGTAGCAAACCACCCACATTCTCTTTGTATTCCATCACTGAGAAGTAAGTTCCACAAAAACAACTTCTCACGAACAACCACTCTGCAGAACCGACTCCCAAGATCTAAACTTATTTATAAATGGAACTTTATCTGTGTGTGTGTGTGTGTGTGTGTGTGTCTGTGTCTGTGTGTGTATATACGTTACATATAGACTCCGAAACGGCTGAACCGATTTTCTTGAAAATTTACACAGTTGTACTGTAAACGTCTGTGAGTGTTCTTAGCTAGGTTTTGTGTCGAGGTATTCCCAATAAATGTCAATAATAAAAAAAAACGGGTTATAGAAGGAGTGGTCCAATTTTAATCAAATTTGATACACTCATAGACAAAGACATAAGAAACGATATTCAGAAGTTTCAAGCTTGCAGTTCTTACAATAGTGCAGAAAATTTGATATCGATACCAGGAAATCAAAATTTAACTTACATCCATTCATTTTTCTTTCAGTCTACGGATTCGCTTTAACTGGAAACAACTATTGCTTTTTAGTCTTTCGTGCCAACATCCAAAGAATCTGAGCTCCAGGACCATGGATTAATTTTAAAGCTTTCATTACACCTGAGCAACACCAGGCTATGCTGCTAGTATGAACTTAATTCTATTCATGGTTTTTGCTATCATTTCTAAACTAGGTCTCCTTAAGGCTTGTGGATTTGACAGTTTCTCTGCAATTTTCTCAAAGAAATGTGCTTGGGAACTGGTTCTTGTTCTCTTGAGACTTTACAATGTCTTGCAACTTCTTGCTTTCCAACTGTACATGATCTGGGGCTTCTTTTGCATCTGTACCAATGCATGTTTGCCACAGACAGTAAAAGTTCATAAGCATAATTAATAAGTAGAAAAATAAAATATGTGGAAGAAGAGGTGGAAGAAAGCTTAAAGAATTTTTAAAGCTTTTTTAAAGCTTAAAGAAGAGGTGAAGAAAGCTTAAAGAATTTTTAAAGCTTTTTTAAAGCTTAAAGAAGAGGTGAAGAAAGCTTAAAGAATTTTTAAAGCTTTTTTAAAGCTTAAAGAAGAGGTGAAGAAAGCTAGTGCTAATGCCTAGGGATTAAAACATTCTAATGACAATTTGACTTTTATGATATGGAACAAATATTTTAATTGGTAAGATGAACAAATAACCTCTGACTTTTGAGGGAGCCTATGAAAGTTTGAGGCACTTACCAATTGTGAGAAATGATTCTTTTTTTCCCCACTGGATGCTGCCAAGGAAGATTACCAGTAACTGAAGCTCTTCACAGATATATATAGAAAAAGGGAAATTTAATCTCTATACTGTACACAAATGAAGAGTTATCCGAGGACTTGCGTGTAAGCATACAACAGCCTACAAGATAATAAATCTTAAGATTGTCTGGAAGCACATCTTTTTGAAGATTTCTTTTATCTTTAGGGTGGTAAACATTAATTAATTTCATTATTAATAAAATGATGTACCCACTAAATATAATGTTTCTAGTAGTAACGAGGTCAAATATTGTCATGTCTGGTTGAAATAGTGTTTATTCTCTCATTTTCATTTCCCCCATTATGGGCATTATTATATCCATAAAATAATAATACCATATTTCATGGATGGAATGGAATATCTGAAAGAAAAAGAATGACAAACATGCTTTGTTCTCAGAGATAATTTTATACCACTAAGTCATACACAAAGCTACTTATATATATATATATATATATATATATATATTCTAAACATATACTGTTAAATATAAGAGACAATGAATGTCTATTATGTTTAATCATGAGCCGTTCTAAATATCATATTTTGGCTTTAATTTCAGTCGAAAATAAAGACAAAAATTTCTCCAACATTTGGATAATTTCTTATTAAGTTGGTTCTAAGCTTTTGGCTCACATGAGCCATCTTCAGAGAGGTTATAAGGTCGGTAACAGAAAAACATCCACCATCAGCGATAATTTTATCTTGTGTTGACATAAAACTCCGCTAAGCAACAGCAATAATATCTCTGGTAATAATAATAAACCCACTAGATATATTGATTTTACTACAACTATGCTCTCTCATAACCTTACCTGTCACCTGTCTGATCAGAGTACAATTAAACAACATTTCTGAGAAAAACATAACCATGTAGGTAATATCAGACAGATTTTAGTCAACAATACAATAATCCTCACTCATACACACAGTAAAAAGAACCTTCAGATATTGGAGGCCATCTACATTAAATCCCCAAAACCCACACTTAATAAAATCACGTTTAAATCTGATCATAACACATTACATTGTATTTGAATATATGGTTCTGTTGTCATAGAACTGCATTGCGAATTTGCGAACTGCCTTTACTTTTTGGTAACTATTGCCTGTTGCTTAGTGGAGTTTTATGTCAATACAAGATAAAATCGTCGCTGATGGTGGATGTTTTTGTGTTATCGTCCTTATAACCTCTCTGAAGATGGTTCATGTGAGCCAATAGCTTAGAACCAACTTAATAAAAAAATTATCCAACTGAAATTAAAGCCAAAATACGATGTTTAGAATGACTCACGATTAAACATAATAGACATTCATTGTCTCTTATATTTAACAGTATATGTTTAGAAAATTATTTGCTGCCTCAATACACTATATATATATATATATGTATATATATATATATATATATGACTACGCTCTCACACCCTGATTGAGCACTCTGGAAGAATGGTAGACTTTGAAAAACAGTAGCTACTCTGGCATGTACGCATCACTCATTCAGTAATGGATTAGAGCACTCTGGCTATTGGGCGGGTATAATGACAATATACACACTAAAAAGTCTGCCTTCTTCTACCGAACACCCATAGCCCAGAGGTAGAATCGCCAACTTACGCCAATTCGGTCTGGTTTCAATCCTGGGTTAAAAGCACTCAGTTTAACCGTACTGATGAGCTGTGATACAGCAAAACAGATCTGTCTGTGGATGAATATATCACTTGATAAGACATGGATAGTTTTGAAACAAAATGGCTACTTTTGTAGTGATATTATAACATTTATGTTATATATATATATATATATATATATATATAATAGAAAATATCACATGTCTACACAATCAGCAGAGTGAAAGAATAAAAAGATAGGACCTTACATATGCAGATTTTTCTATGTTTTTGGAGAAGCCATATTTAATATTCTAGATTCAAGTGAGCCAGATGTATCTGCTATGTCCCCCAGTGAAGATATATTTTGAAAACAGCAAGTCTTGGGTTTTTTCCCAACATAAGAACTAAGCTGGAAATATTTTCTATATCTGAAAAAGTTATTTTCATAGGAAAATTTTTCCATGTTTTTGTAAGTTGCTCCATGTGGTTGAGACAGATTTAATCTCTGCCCAGAGCTAAGGAAGCTATTACTCTGATGATTAACTGACAGCCACTTTCATCACTACTCAGTGATGTCACTAAGCAGTCACCAAATGACCCACATGGCTTTATCTCCACCAAAGAGAGATAATCACATTTTGTATCCCTACAGGAGTATTTTGAATTTCAGGCTCCTTGTTGAGCACTTAAAAATTTCCAATTAATCACTTCATTAGATTGCGTTCTCTGGAGAAAACTTTTAAACTTTGGAAAGAAATCAATTTGTTATTCCACCAGGGATAAAAGAATCCCTTTCACAATGAGGCTTTTCCTTTTTTTTTTTTGTCTTCTTTTTATTACAAACAATGATGATTATGTTATTGTCAAATATCTGGGTATATCAATAAGTTCGTATTTAACACATCTGACATATGAATGGGGTTTCAAAATCACATTACTTTCCAACAACCAAATGTTTTATAACCATTTAGAAAGAAAGGAAACAGAGGAAGGAAGAGAAAAAGTAATATAATTTTTTTATTTAAGAGAAATTAGTTTTTACTTTCTCTCAGTTTGCCAGATGGTTCTTCTCGCTGTCTCTTCTGTTGCATTTTACATATGCACTTTTGATTGACTGCACATCTTGCATTTTTTCTCTCTTTTTATACTTGCTAAGAGTTGCTCTTATATTTATTTTTGCCTAATCTAATGTAATCTTCAGCTGTTCAAAACTGAGTCATGGTTTATTTGATATCTTTAAAAAAATATTAGAAAACAGATAGGTGTCTATTTCACTTTTAGTATTTCCATTTTTTTTTACATTAGGTCTGTGTATGTATATATATATATATATATATATATATATATATATATATATATTTTGGTTTGTTGTTTTGTTTTTATGGCATATCAACCTGGGCAGGTCATTTATTGCCAACTAAATTTTATTTATTTATTGCTGGTAATACCTTTTTCTTTCAACAATTTATTGTTGTTTTTTTTTTATATAAGTTTTGTGTCTAGTAATACTTTTTCTTTTTCGAGTATCAAAATTCATTGGAATTTGTGTTTAAGGGCAGGGTCCCCAAGTCCTACCCTGTTTTTTAACCTATAATTGGAGGGAAGGAATGGATTAATACCTTTCCCAAGGGTACCAGTGCTTAAGTGAATGCAGGGTATTCAACTGGAATTCAAACTTGGCTCACCGATTTCTCTTTCTGAGCCAATATCCACTGCACCACAATGGACATCCGTCACTAAACGCTTACAGCAGCTGGTATTCCCAAGCGGTCACCCATCTAAATACTGACCAGGCTCAAAGTGAGAACCAGTGTATTCAATGTGATATGACCATAAGCCCATATATATATATATGTTAGAACATGTACAAACTACTACAAAATTGTACATTTTGTTTCGTCATTGAAAGAACAATGTCTCATCAGGTAGTTAACAATGATAGTGATATATAACAAACACATGACTGAATAAATTCTGGGCCTAACTAATAAAACAACTTTTAGGCAAAATTTGACTTTCTTCATTAACATAGGCTCCTTCTAAGGTGATACACTGATTCCAACACTTCTCTAACAATTCAATACCAATTCAATGTCTTTTTTGTAGAACAATTTGTCTTTGGCCTCAAAATACGCCTCATTTTCCAATATCACTTACTCATTGGAGTCAAATCTCTTTCCCTGGAGCATTCTTTTGAGGTCTTCAAACAGCCAGTAGTCATTGGGGGCCAGATTGACTTGTGACAGTGCATTATCTTGGTGAAAGATCATTTTTTCTTCTTCATTTGTGGCCCTTTTTGCCAATTTCTTCCTTCAAACACACCAATAATACTATATAATATTCACCACTCAGCTGACAGCTGATTTGACTCCGGAGTGAAGTAGTGGATCCATGTTTCATCCATTGTCCCATATTTAGACAAAAACTCGTTCTTGTTGTGTTGAAACAGTTGCAAACAGTGCTCTGAATTGTTGGCGCATTGTTGTTATTTTTGATTGTGAGCAAACGTGACACCCACTTTGAACACAGCTTTCTCATTGACAAATGTTCATGCAAAATGGTGAATACACTGCCTTTTGATACATTCAACTCCTCTGCTATCTCACAAACCTTCAATTTATGATTGGTCAAAACGAGTTTGTGAATTTTTTTGGTGTTTTCCAGGATAACTGCCAATTTTGAGTGACCTGTTAAGAACACATGTCTCCCAGTGGATATAGACGTTGTTGAATTCCTGTGACTTGACCCTAAGAGTTGTGAGCTTAATACTAGGCTACAGCAGTGGTGGACAAGTAACTTGCAGGGTTAGAGGGAGATAATTCATGACTTCCAAATGAGGCATTTCTACACAATGGATGAGAATGAAATATACCCCAGTGATTGTAGTAAAATGTTTGGTTTGAAATTCCTAGCACCTGAAGATGAGGACAATAGTTTGAATAATGTAAATACTGCAGAAGGGGATAGTTCTGCCTTGATAGATGGAAAGAAGCATTATGCTCTTATAAACAGTGTTTCTGTAAATGTGTTCGAGCTGATATGTAATGCAGAAAATTTCAACTCAGCAATACAGAAATTAGATAAAGAATTTATAAAACCAATGAATATTATCTATAATAGGCATTTGCTGAAACAAGGAAATGCAATCTGTAGATTCCTACATGCATGAATTGGAAAAATTGACACAAGGCTGTAAGTTTGAATCTGTTGATACCAACCAGAATAAAGAACAGTAGAAATGCTTTTCGCCAATGGTATCAGTTCTGCACACATCAAAGACTTCTTGAAAACCAGGAATTGAGTTTGACAGATGCATATCAACAAGCCAAGGCATTTGAGCAGGCCCAAGAACAATCTGCTTCATATGACAGCCACATTATAGTTACAATTGAAGCTGCTTCATCTAATGATTATATTGCTGCTAACACTTCAAAGAAGCCCTCAAATCCCTCCACCAGTTCAATAGACGTGGGTGGAGTGTCAAACCAGGCTAAACTATTGCCCGGTTTAACACTCCACCCACGTCTATTGAACAGATGTAGAGTCTCATCCCTTGTTCCCTGTTTAGGATGTGGTCTCCGGCTTTCTCTTTTCCAATCTTTTCACTCTTACGTAGCCCCCTGCACATCAGTGACGTTATCGCCTTGCTCGGGGTGATATGATTAAAAAAAAAAAAAAACTTCTGCAGCAACCAAAAGCATTCCAGACATTTGTGCCCTGCAAAAGACTCTAAGTGTTACAAATGTAAGACAAAAGGTCATTGGGCAAGAGTGTGCCAAGGAAAAAGTTTGGTTGGTATTGCAAGTTCAGACAACAATTTTTCAAACCTAGCATGACTAGGTGTTCCTGACAACAAATACCTCTTGTAAAATTAATAATTCTCCTCTCAAAGCTATTATTGATTTAGGCAGCTGTTTGACTGCAGAAAATCTGAAATTGATTGTTTCTTCGAGATCAAGATGTGTTTCTCTGGCTAATCCAACTTGTAAGGCACAAGTAATTTGTGAAGTGGTTGTGAATTTAACTTTGGACTGAAGAATATCTTTCCCAGTGACAACACAAGACAGTAACACCAAAATTCAATGGATCTAAAGATGAATTGATTGTTGAAGCAGTTAGATTCAACAAAACCTTTCTTGCTATGCAAGTTGCTCCATTAACTTTATTTAAAAAAGTAAGCGGCAGTTTCAAGCCTATTGCAACTAAGTCCAGAAAATATTCGCCAGTTGATTCCAGATTTATAAGAGAGAAAGTGACCTGTCTACTCAGGGAGGGAATTATTGAACCATCTGTTTCTTCACGGAAAGCTCAGCTTTTAGTTGTTTCAGATAAGAATCACAAGAAACACAACTACAATCTAAACTTATTTATAAATGGAACTTTGTGTGTGTGTGTCCGTTACCTATAGACTCCAAAAAGGCCAAACCTATTTTCTTGAAAATTTACACAGTTGTACTATAAGCGTCTGTGAGTGTTCTTAGCTAGGTTTTGTGTCGAGGTAACCCCGATAAATATCGAATATCGCTAATCAAAAAAAAATCGGGTTATAGAAGGAGTGGTCCGATTTTAATCAAATTTGATATACTCATAGACAAAGACATAAGAAACAATATTCAGAAGTTTCAAGGTTGCAGTTTTTACAAAAGAGCAGAAAATCGGTTATATATATATATATATATATATATATATATATATAAAGCAAGATGTTTGTGTGTTTGTCTTTTTATCTGCCTGTATGTCTGTATTTTTTCAGTCCTTTTATTTTAGTTTTTGCTTCAGGTTTGGCACTAAGTAGGTATAATTGTAGTTCTTAGTCTCAGTCATGATACCATTTACTCAGAGGACTTATTTAGCCTTCAAAATTCAGTTTACAACGAAAAAATTATTTGATATCGATACCAGGAAATCAAAATTTGGCTTACACCCATTCATTTTTCTTTCAGTCTACGGTTTTGCTTTAACTGGAAACAACTACTGCTTTTTAGTCTTTCATGCCAACATCCAAAGAGTCTGAGCTCCATGGCCATGGATTAGTTTTAAAGCTTTCATTACATCCGAGCAATGTCGGGCTATATGGCTAGTGATACAATAAATCTGTACACTGAGTTGGATGATTATCCAATGTCCAATATTACAGATATAACATTGCCCAGTATAAATATTTCTAGACTCTGGATTTGAAGAGTGCATATTACCAATTCAAGATGGAAAAAAAATATACAGCTTTTGAAGCACAGGGGAAACTTATTTGGCATCACCAATGATGCTAGAGTATTCCAGAGAATGATTGACAAGATAATTCAGAATGAGAAACTCTGATTCATTCGCATGTGTTAACAATGTCACAATATGTGGAACACCAAAGGAGGAGTATGATGAGAATCATCAAGCTTTCTATGATGCTACTAGAAAATGCAATATTACTTTTAATCACCATAAGAGCATAATAGGTGTCCCTAAATTGACTCTGCTAGGATATATCATGAGTTACATGCCAATTTCATCTGATTATGAATATCTCAGACCTCTTCTTGAAATGCCAACACCAACTACTTTCAAGGTACAGAAAAGAGTTGTTGGTATGTTTTTGTATTAGACAAATTTATCAATAACTTTTCAGGAAAAATTTGTATTTTGAATCATAATTCCATATTTGCATCTTTGGAACACGTCTTGAAGGTTTTTTAATCTTTAAAAGATAGTATCAAAGATGCCACACTCATTGCCATTGATCAAAATAAAGATTTTAAAGTAGAAACAGATGCTAGTGATTTTTGTCTAGCTGTTACTCTTAGTCAGGAGGGGCATCCTGTTGCATTCTTCTCGTAAATGCTCAGTGAAAGTGAATGCCATAATCATGCTGTGGAGAAAGAAGCAGCAGCAATTGTTGAAGAATTGTACCACTAGAGATATCTACTTCTCAGATGAAAATTTACTGTAGTCACAGATCAGAAAAGTATTCAATTCATGTATGAAAAAAGTAGTTAAAAATGTCAAAATTGCTAGGTGGCAAATTGAATTTTAGTAAAAATGTCAAAATTGCTAGGTGGCAAATTGAATTTTAGTAAAAATATCAAAATTGCTAGGTGGCAAATTGAATTTTAGTAAAAATGTCAAAATTGCTAGGTGGCAAATTGAATTTTAGTAAAAATGTCAAAATTGCTTGGTGGTAAATCGAATTGTAGTAAAAATGTCAAAATTACTTGGTGGCAAATCAAATCGTAGTAAAAATGTCAAAATTGCTTGGTGGCAAATCAAATCGTAGTAAAAATGTCAAAATTGCTTGGTGGCAAATTGAATTGTCTCAATTCAAATTTAATATAAAATTATATTTCCTGGGAATTAAAATTTGACAGCTGATTCTTCTTCAAGGGTAACTGCAGTCAATCAGTCTCTTTCTACACCCAGAGAATTGCATGAGAATCTCTGCTATTCAGGATTGACATGTCTAGCACATTTCATCAGAATTCGAAATTTACCTTTCAAACATGAACAAGTAAAAGTTGTAACTGATTTGTGCAGTTTGTGTCAATACCTCAAACCAAAATTCATAAAAGTAAAGCAGGGAAAACTTGTGCAAGCAATTTTGCTTTTTCAAAAACTCAATGTTGATTTTAAGGGCCTGTTACCAATATCTGAAAATGGCAACAGGTACCTGTTAGCGATAATAGATGAGTATACAAGATTCCATTTTGTCTTTGCTTACTGCCGAGATATGAGTACAAAACAGTAATCCAGTGTTACAACAACCTGTTCTCTGTTTGGCATGCTTGATATAATTCATGCCATTAGAGCTAATGTTTTTGTGTCTTCAGATATGAAACAGTACTTGTGGAGTAAAAGAGTGGCGACCTCAAATAAAAGTTGATATAACCCATGAGGCAATGGGTAGGTGGAGTAGTTAAACAGGATACTATAGAAGGACATTGAAGTGACTTTGCCCTCAAGAAAAATGAAGCTGTCAGAATGGGGGTTGGTTTTACTAGGTGCCTTGCACTCTATTAAATCATTACTTTGTACTGCTACAAACACCAAGCCACATGAAAGTCTATTTGATTTTAACAGAAAAGCAGCCTTGGGAAAATCTATCCCTTCATGGTTGGTCCTGGGACCAGTTTATGTTAAAAATCATGCTCAAAAAGCAAGTATGATACCCTAGTAACTCCAGCTACATGCAAACTTTCACTACGCCCATATAAAGCTACCCAGTGGGGTGGAGACCACAGTGAATTTGCAAGAAGTTGCACCTTTTGAACCTTCAATCAAGGAAACTTCTATACTTGATGTAGGTGAACAGGCTGAAGACTTTGAGGGGGATGGTGAAAATGAATTTGAGTAATATACCAAAATAATCATAAGTTTGTGCCAGCTCTTCCAGACTAATCAGAAGAAATGGAACTACAAGCCCTTCCGAACAAATCAGAGACCCTGAAACTGAACCTTAAAGATCAAAATGCGAAAAGAAAATTTCTGATCATTTCAAAGATTGTGTGTTGTAATATGGAAAATCTAATTCCAGCTGACAACTAGCATTACTAAATCCAAAGGTAGTTAAAATAACAGTGGAGTCAATGGAGTCCTATTTTTGACACTCTCTTTTTTTTCCTTCTTTTTCTTTTTTTTCCTTTATGAACATTTTTTGTCTTTAGCCTGATAAACATTAATTTCTTTATTTAAAAGAAAAATGGTGTGTATCTGCTAAATGTTTATTATTTACCCTCTTTCTTCTAATAATCTAATGAGTCAGATAATGGGTAAACTATGAAAAAAAAGTTTGGATGATTGTCAACGATTCTTTGATATTTTTCTATATTTCAAGCCAGTTTCTTTGTTTTCGATGATAAAATATAATTCTTCCAATGTCTGAGTACTTTTGGCTTTCATAAGTTGTTGTCAAAAAGATTTTGTTTTTTTTGTAATATATTCATTTTAATCATTTTCATATGTGATATCGTTTTCTTTCTTTTTTAAGTATTGTCTTCTTGACTATTTTTGTTTTTTCGGTTTTTTTTTCATTTTACCAAAAGACTTCTCTTCAACTTCATTTGTTTGTTTTTATACTAATTTCTTAGATTTGAATGTTTTTGATTTAAGCTTTCTGGGCATTCTTATCAGTTTGATGTTAAATAGCATAATGTAGTTAAACCTTGAAAGGTTTAAGAAATTACTTACATACAGCAAAAAAAAAAAATAATATTCATTGTGAAGTTAAATTATTGGAAGAGTTTATTTTTTTTAAATGGTTTTGCAAAACAGTTATAATCTATTTTGTACTGAGAGTTTTCTGAAAATGGCAGTGTGATCTATTTGGTTTAATATTTACCTATTAAATATTAAACTAGTTATTCCTTTTTATAAGACAGTCCAACTCCTGACTCTTCCTGCTAGTGCTGGGCGTCTCACTTTGACAGGCAATCATCTTCTCCTCTGTTGTTTTTGATCTGAGGAAATCTTAGTTAAAGTTGGTTGAAACCTCCTCAGGAGCAAAGGGAGCAAGTTATAATAAAAATGAAAAAACATGATTTTCAAAGCAGATAACCAACTCTTGCTTGTATAAACAATATTATATATGTTTATTTGTAGAAGGGTACAATTATCTGATTAACCCATCCCAATTATATGGTGCTGTGTTCTACCTAACTAAATCTGGTTGGTGCATTAGTACATTATTCTCAGCATATCACAAAATCAACAATGTTCTGGATGAGTGACTGGGAATCTGTTTAATTCAGTCAGGAAACTTTGGTTTTTGACCTGCAAAAAAGTTAGTTCCCAAAACCTTGTCTCTATCTCTTCTGTTCAATGATTAGTTTGCAATTCAAAACTGGAGAAAATTTCTTCAGCTTCTTGGGTAGTATCTAGCCAAGGTATGGTGGACAAGGTTAGCAAAAGGGTCTGTAATGTCAATTTGAAGTGTCTTCCCTTGTAACTGGCCATAACTCCTACCCACAGCTATTGTTCCTGTTACCCAACTCACTTGACTTCTGGGTATTTATCCAAATCCTGCACAACGCATTTTTAATGTAGGATTTCCGAAAGAAAGTGCATATGCTTGGGCAAAAATTCCTTATAGACCCCACCTAAGTGGGATCAGGTCTTGTCTACTTTTTTCCAGATGAGATTGCTATTCAGCACAGCCTTAATTGAAATCCTCTCTACTGGAAGACAGAGTGTTCAACCAGTCTGATTTTGAGTAGAAATCTCACGTTGACTACTGAAACATGTGACAGCCTCTCTTCTTCAGTTATGAATTGAAGCTATTGGATGTGGGAGTGGCACTGCAACTTAAATTGAGAAAGAACAAGATGGTAATAATAATATTAGCCATTTCCTTATAAGGAAACATTTAACATTTATTGACCAAATAGCCAGTGCTGCTACTGTTTTGAAATTACAAAATCTGTTAAATTTTTCAGGAAAATAGGTTTTAGTTAATTTCAGAGGAGGAATGAGGTCTTGTCAATGTGATTAGTCAAGCTGAAAATGTGGGGAGAATTAGTTGAGCACATCCCTGTTGTTGGTTCGTTAAGAACTGGAGGAAAAATTTTCAAGCTAAATTTTCAAGGTAAATAGATTAAGTTGGGGGTCAGTCAGTTAGTCAGTTAAGTGCCATACGTGATACACGCTTGGGCAATCATGTCTTGAAAGAGACATGACTGACTGGGCAGAACATTTTTCCGCAGTAGGTTGCCATTACTTTCTGCAGTAGACTGGTTGCCGACCCAGGCCATAAAACCTAATCTGTCCTGTTATTTAACCCATAACTGGAAGGAAGAGGCGGATTAATACCTTTCCCAAGGGTATTTGGGCATAAGTGAATGCAAGGAATTTAACTGTAATTCGAACTCGGCTCCCCGATTTCTTGTTCTGAGTCTATATCCACTGCACCACAAGCAATGTAAAATTGGTATGATAAAAGATAATGAATTAAAAATGAAATGGGATAACCCATGAAAGGAAGATTGCCTACTTGTTTTTGAACACACCTGTCTACTAGGACGGCTAACCAGTCCCTGTCGCAGACGCCTGCTCAGGCACATTTGTGTTTGTTCAACACCCACAGTGACTACCTGTGATTTATACTGAAGCTATGCTGAGCAGACTTCACAGTTTCTGGGAGAGATTGCATAGTCCAGCATGCTCAACAGTATGAACAAAGCCAGTATAATCAAACCTTTGTTCATGATCATCTGTGATTTCATGCTAGCTTTCATAACAGCTTTCAAACAAGTCTATCTACTCAATTTTATTTGCAAGGCTTGTGACAAATGACTTTATGATTTTCAGACTTAAAGGTATTGAACACTAATCCCCAGTCTGATAACAAAATCAACCATAGTGAGATGTGAACTCTGGTCTCATACCCAGGAAGTGAATATTCTAGCTTACTCAGCATCCATGGTGATACTTGCCAAAAATGGAAAACAGGATCAAGCAGTAGAGATGAGTGTCATAAAGGAGGTAGGAGTATTAAGTTAGAATGTGGAGATTGGTGAGAAAGATTGATTGATTGCTTGTTAATTTGTTTTACCAGCACATCAAAATCTCTGTGGGTCAGCTGAAACTGGATTTTTTTTATTCAGGAATGTTTCAAAATGTTTCATGTGATTGTTAAGTTTTTTTTCAAATGGTTTTCAAAATATCACAAGTTGTATAGTTTGGGAATATTTCAAGTTGAATGGTTCAAAGTCCAAGCTCTATGTTCTGTAGAATTTGGAAGTATTTTATATTCTTCAGATATCTTATTTGGGTAGTTGATACATTTTTGAAGAATATGTTAAGAATTTCTGCATGGTAATAAGTGCAAGTGTCCCGGGGTTCAATTCCCTGCATGGGAACTTTATTTTAGGATGTGCATTGTGGTGCATTGAATATCAGAAATTGGGGAGCCGAGTTCGAATTCCAGCTGAATTCATTGCATTCACTTACGTGCAAATACCCTTGGGAAAGGTATTAATCCACCTTTTCCTCCAAGTTATGGGTTAAATAACAGAACAGATTGGGTTCTATAGCCTTGGTCGGCAACCAGTCTACCGCAGAATGCAATGGCAAACTACTGCGGAAAAATGTTCTGCTCAGTCAAGCATGTATCACGTATAGCACTTAACTGACTGAATAAGTACAATGTATCAGATATGCATAACGGTGATAAATTGGTTGCAGTGGATACACCAAGGTGTATCTTTGGCCTTAAGCAAATGTGTGTGTTTGTGAAGTGAGTGCATCCAATTCTTATTCTTTTGAGGATGATGTCTTGTCTATTGTCAGTTAATAGCTCTGTACTCTTTCTTATTGTTGGCTGATGTTCGTATAGTTTATTATTTGTGAACAAGTCCTAAATTGCTTGCAATTTTCTTTTGATGAGTTGGGTAATTTTTTTTGTAATCTGTATATGGTAGTTTGTTGTTGGTTATTTATATATTTTTTTTGTTGCCTTTTTTTCCCAGTGTGTTGGCTTCATGGTTTCCTTTGATGCCTACATGGCTAGGAATCCAAGCCAATATTATTGTTTTGTGCTTTATTAACTGATAACAAGTCTCTGGGATTTCTTGTGTGTTCTTTTCTTTAATTAATGTTAAATTAGATAGGAAATCTGAGAATATTATAAACTTCCTATCTTTTTGATTTTTCTATTATTTTAAGTGCTTGTAGTTCTGCTGTATACATGGATGATTTGGTAGTCAGATTTGTTTACAAATCTGTCTATTTATGCTGTTGTACCTATTCTCTCTAAGATTTTTTTTTATCCATCTGTGTAGAATGGTTTCTAATCACAATATTTGTCTCTTAATTCTCCATACATATTTTGTTGACTTTTTTTATTTTTTATTTTTTTTTGTGTAAATGTTAGGCCTGTGTGAGGTTATGGAAACTGTCTATAAAGCTACCTTATTTATTGTGACTGGTTTTATGTGAGCAGGATCATTATTTGTTCTAGTGCTTTGTTAATTCAAAATAAAAGTGAAGCTGTTAGTTTATTTGTATAGTACTGGATATATTGAGGTTCATATGATTTTTGGTATGCTAAGGTTGGGTTGGATTGTAGTTTTAGTGCATATTGGAGGGATAATTTTTCCCATCTCAGACATATAACACATGACTCAAATCCCAGGCATAACTAATAAAACAACAACTTTTAGGCAAAATTTTACTTAATTCATCAATATAGTCTCTTAGGGTGATAAACTGATTTCAATGCTTCTCTAACAATTTGATGCCTATTTTGTAGAATGGTTTGTCTTTCGCATCAAAATACACCTCAGTTTCCGATATCACTTCTTCATTGGAGCATTCTTTTGAGGTCTGCAAACAGGCAGTAGTTGCTGATGGCCAGATCTGGAGAATAGGGTGGATGTGGAAGAAATTCAAAGAACAATTCATGTAATTTTTCCATTTTTATGATTGACTTGTGACGCAGTGTGTTGTCTTGGTGAAAGATCACTTTTTTCTTCTTCATTTGTCACCATTTTTTGGCAATATTTTCTTCTAAACACCCCAATAATGCTATATGATATTCACTATTAAAGGTTCTTCCTTTCTCAAGGTTATCAATGAACAAAATACCTTGCACATTCTAAAATACAGAGGCCAGAACCTTGTCTGCTGATGTTTGTCTTTGGTCATTTTGGATGACTTTCAATTGCTTCAATCCACTGAGTTGACTGCTAATTTGATCTGGAGTGAAGTGGTGGATCCATGTTTCATCCATTGTCACATATTTAGGCAAAAATTCCTTATTATGTTGAAACAGTTACAAACAACGCCCTGAATCATCAACACATTGTTTTTGATTGACTGTGAACAAATGCGGCACCCACTTTGAACACAGCTTTCTCATTGACAAATGTTCATGCAAAATGGTGAATACACAGCCTTCTGATATGTTCAACTCCTCTGTTATCTCATGCAACTTCAATTTACGATCAGCCAAAATGAGTTTGTGGCTTTTTTTGGTGTTTACTGGGGCAACTGCTGATTTTAGGCAACCTGAACGTTCAGCATCATTTGTGTCTGTACAATCGCATTTAAAGTCAGCATACCACCTCTTAACCGTTGTTTCTGATGGAGCAGAGTCCGAGTAACACTTATCAAGCCAGTGCTTTGCTTGAACAGTATTTTGTCTCATTAGAAAACAATGCTTTATCAACACACGAAATTCAGATTTTTCCATTGTTTTAAAAATTGGCAATGGTAGCTTCACTTAAATAACTGTAATTTGTAAACTAATAATACGATTGGGACCAAATTTTGTCATGTTCATTTGAAGGTTAGTACTTTATAAAAATCATATGATTTTTTTTATTAGTAGCACCAGCTATAAGTCAGACTTACTGAGTGATGTGCTAGGAGGTTCATTGGCTTTTATATAGAGACTTTGCATGGATGGAGTCTTTAAGGCTCTGAGACGTAATCTCAATTCTTGATTTTGTAGAGTTTATAGTTTTTAAGATGACATTTACATGTGGTACTGTAAATAAGGCATCCATAGTTTAATTTTGATCTGATGTATGACCTATATATTCTGAGTACTACTTTTTAGTTGGCACGCCAATACAGTTTAGATATTACTTTTAGAAGCTTCAAAGTCTTCTATCATTTTTGTTTAAGGTAATCAATGTGTACCTTGAAGTTAAGTTTGCTATCTTGCATGAATCCTAGATATTTTATTTGTTGGACATAAGTTGTTGGAAATAAGTGTCCATTTAATTTTAATTCTGGATTAAGGTGTTGGCTCGTTTTTTGCAGAAATGCATACAAACAGTTTTTGTTTTGGAGAAATTAATCCATTTTCATTTGTCCATTTTTCCATCTTGTTTAAACATATCTGTATATATCTTCCAATGGAAGCCATGGTTGCTGATGAGAATGATATGGAGAGATCATCTACAAATAATAATTTTTCAATTCCTGTATTAATGGTTTTAATGATACTTTTGATTTTGAGAATAAATAATGTAATTGATAAAATGCTACCTTAAGGTACTTTTGCATCCTGCTTGTGTCTGATGTGTTTCCATTTTGTACTTTGAAAGTTTGGTTTAATAAGGAATCTGGAATGAATATAGCCATTCTTCCTTTCATTCTCATCTTGTGCATGTCTTTTAGGGTACCATACTTCCATGTGGTATCATAGACTTTTTCAAGATCAAAAAATATTGATACTACATGATTATATCAAAGACATCACAAATAAAGGATACTAGCCATACAAGTTGATCTTTGGTTCCTTGGTTTTTCTGGAATCCACTTTGGTAGCTAGATAAAAAATTGTTTCTCTCTAGGTATCACATTAGTTGTGCATTTACCATTCTCTCTATCATCTTGCAAATGAAGTTTGTTAGTAATATAGGTCGGTAGATTTTTGGGTTGGAACGGTCTTTGCCAGGTTTGGGAATTAGAACGATGACAGATTCAAGCCACAATATTGGAAATTTGTTTGAATACCATATCACTGAAGATGTGGAGATGTATTAAAAGAAACTTTTCTGGCAGGTGTTTCAAAAATTAGTAATGAATTTCATCTAGACCAGTTGCAGAAGTTTACTTTGGTATTTGGAGTCTCTTAGATCTATCATAGAAAGGAGAATATTGTATTCTTTTTTATTGTTTGAAATGAATGTAAGTTTTTTCTTGTTCCATAATGTTTTTATATTTGAGAAGTGTAGTGATTTGTTGAAGAGTTTTTTATTTTTTTAATTATGTTGCTATTAGGTTAGCTATTTCTTTTTTTTCCAGTGTGTTTATCTCTATTTGTTTTGATGAAGTGGACTGTCGCAGTTTGTGATGTTTTTCCATTAATTTTATTTATTTATTTCCCATGTTTTATTTATTGTGGTTTTTATTGTTCAGTCTAGAGATGTAGTTTTGCCAAGATTCTCTTTTGGATTTTTAAAGTATACAGCATCTTTTTGCTCAAACTTGCTTGTAGTTTTGTAGGTTGACTGTGGTTGGGTTGTGTAAGAATATCTATAGCAATTTTTTCCTGGCTTTAAATGTTTCTTTGCATTCTGCTGTAAAGCAGGGTTTTAATTTGGTATGTGTTTTACAGGAAGATTTGGATATTGTCTTGCTATTTGTGTTAGTATGTTTGCAAAGAAGACTTCGTTCTGGTTCATTGAGAATTTTCATGTTGATTTGGAATGAGTAGAATTCATTGAATTTTAAAGAGTTAGCTTTGTGTAGTTGTCATTTTGGATTCTTTTCTTCTAGAATAGGCTTGTTTATATTTAGGAAAATAGGTGAATGGTCACTACCACATTGGTCATCATGAACTGCCATTGAAAGTCAATAAAAATTGATGGGGAGCTGATTCTAGTAGAGATTCTATAATTTTACCAGTTTGATTGGGGTTCATACAGCCTCACATTTTGTTTGCATTAAAATCTACCATTAGTAGAAAGAGAGAGTTGGAAGTTAGCCAATTAGTATTTCTATTTCAGTCTTATTCAGTTTATATTTTGGAGGAATATAAATTAAACATATGGTTATTGTTAATGAATTGAATCTTTTACTGTCATGATCTAGAGATGTGTGTTTAATTGTAGTTTTTCATGGGATATTGTTTTTTCTACCAATATTGAAGTTATATATATTCCATATTTTTATACTGTCTGTTTTCCTTGTTTGTGAACTAGTTCTTCATCGAATATTTGTATGTTCTTGATTATTTGAGTTCTTTACATTTTTTATTTTTTACATTTTTGTGGGTTGTCGTCCTGTTTATTTGCTTTTACTTTTAATTCTTTTGTTTTTTTGATTTTGTTTTATATTGAGATTTGATTGATTTTTGTTCTGTTAGCTTTCTATTTGAGGAATTGTTCATTTGAGAAGTTTTTTTTGTTTTGTCATTGTCAGTGAATATTGTGCTGGATTTACATTGTCTGTGGATAGATTTGGTGCAGTGGTAAGGGTTGTTTCCAAGTTTACAATTGGTTTTGATGTTTTCAATATTTATTTTAATTCTTGAATTAAAAATGTTCTTGTTTTTATGTAATTTCTTAAATACTAGATTTTTATAGGTATAACTTGTTGTTTGGATAATTTTTGGATATGATACTGTACTGGAGTCTGTTTCAATGCTTTTTCTTGCGTCTGAGTAGGGAATCTTTTTGGTGTGTTTAATTTTTTGTTGTGTTGTGGTAAAGTGGTAAAGACTAAGGAACACACAATTTTTATTGTACTAAAGGTAAAAATATTAAGAGTCCACACAATAGTCACTATGTACAAAAATGGAGCATAGAGTACTTCCGTCCATTCCTGGTCATCTTCCAGTCATCAGCTTGCTCATAATCTACTGTGTGGTGTATTTATAATGGGTGACAGTCCATTGCTAGGGGGAGATATGTTCTTCCATGACAACATTTTTAGTATATCTTTTTCTTTTTTTCAGCATTTGCCATCCCTAGAAGTTGCCCTGTGATTTTTTTTTTTTTCTTTTTACAATTCGGGCATTTGGTTTCATTTGGGCATGTGCTCTCTGTGTTGTCAGGATCATTTTCCCCATTTTCCACATACCAGCTTTCTTGTACATCTATTCTTACCATGTCTGTATTTTTGGCAGTGAGTTTGAAATATGTTTATACTTTAGAAACTGCATTGCCAATTTTTATTTTCTGTAGTGGTTCTGGTGCTTCAAAAGTAATGATATAAGTGTTGGGATCTATAATTATATCAGTTTTTACATGGTCTTTTTATATTTGTAATGTTTGTTTTTTGATTGAATTATTGTTCTTAATTTCCAAAAGTTTAGTGGTTCTTACAACATCTCTAGGGGAATTTAAAAATTAGTGAGGGAAGACCCTTACTTTTATAGCATGGGATTTGGTCATTCTTAGCATCATGTTTATCATTGAAGTTTATCAGTAACATATTATTCCTAGTTTTTTTAACAGTTTTTTTTTGTCTAAGAATTTTTTTTATTACAAAAAGTGACAATGTTATTATTTTGTCTTCTGTTGGTTCCATTATTATGAATTTCAAACATTTTTTTCCTTTTGATTGATTTTCTGTGTCACTTTCTGAGTTTCTATTAATGTGTAATCTTATCTTTTCTAAGGGCTATTTGATTGGTATACTCACTCAAATATGGGGAAGGTTCCAAGCACATATTATATCCAAGATTGTCCACCCAAGTATGGCATTTGTTTAGACAAGGTTAAAACACCCCTGTCAGATTCCTTTGTTCCCAGTCTGATTGACCCTTACTTACTAAGTCAGTTTAATGTTTGATATTTTATTTGTTTTATTACTCTGACTTAGGGCTTGATGTGACCAGCCATTTGATTGGATCAAGCCTCTCCAACCACCTAGTTTGGCTCAAGTAGGGGCTAGAGTGATGTGTTGGAGTTTAGTATGTATAGCCACCTTCCTGAATCATCATAGGTTGCCACCCACAGCAAACAGGTGGCTCCCTTGGGCAACTTTTACTCCCTTTAGAGCTGCAGTCAGCTATCCTGAAGCCCCACCTTCAGGGCAATGACAAGAAAGAATGAAGCTATTCATATCGATATAGTTGAGGTGGAAGCAGTAGTGAAATGTTTTAATTTAACTCCGAAATGTGGATTGTGTGGCATCAGAATTAAAACTCTTTATTTCTGCCTCTTTTGACCAAAATAAATTGCTCGGAACAAATTTTTGTATATAAATGACATGTCTTGTTTGTATATTTTGTGATTTTTTTGGTTTCTCTTAAGTAGTATATTATTATTATTATGTCATTTTTCATCATATTTCGATTTCTGCTATGGTCACACTACCAACCAAGTCTGTGGGAAGGCCTAAGGCAGGTTGTGGTGTGTTGTTATGGCTCCATTTCATGTTTTTTCTATCTCCCCTATCATCCCTAGCATTACATAGACGAAGTTTTCCTTAGTGTGTGGGCTGTACTTAATAAGACAATTTTATTATTATTATTATTATTATTCCTTCTTGTTGAAATGTAAATTTTAGAATCAGTACTATTCATTTTTTTATTTAAGAAATATTTGTTAACAGCTAGCTATGTTCATGTACTGTATTTGCAATATGGCATGTCATTTTTGGTGTTAGACAAATTTGTAAAACACTAAAAGAGGGAGTTACTGAAAAGAAAAGAAATGCCTCTAAGAGGCGGTTCTAAATCGCTGAAGAACATATCCCCTTATCTGATTGACTTTATATCACCTAGACAGGTATAAGATTTCTTCTCTTTAAAATAATGTAAGACTCTCTTTACCCTATCCCCTTTAAGTGATACAAAGTTGATCAAAATGCTTGAATCTCTTGATCAAAACAAACTGCTCTGAAACTACACTGCATGAGTTAAGTTAGTGATCATGTGGAAGAGAGTGAAAACTGAAGGCATTGCAGAAAATCTTGTCAAAAATCATTTGTGAATTTTACAGAAGCTGATTTGCAAGTTTGGTTTACAAGTGAGTGTACATTTTTGTACACTTGGAGGAAAAAAAAACATAGGGCAGATATCACTTGGGTGAAGAAAGTTTGGTTAAAATTGATAGAGAATTCTGGGAGGGATTGTTGCTATATGCTCTGTTGAGAACATGAACCTGAAGGAAATGCTTGCATCACATGAGGTTAGGAAGGAACTACTTTCTGGATGAGGTAAACTCACATGTCATTAGAAAGCTGTTCGTAAGATGATATATAAGTGAGGTTGATGTCAACTTATTGATTAAGAATGTACAATGTTGCAGAAATTCATATTGCAAGTATGTAGAAAATATGTGCATTTCATATCACATGTAGTGTACCTTCATTGCTTGGTTTTGGATTTTAATGAGCAGTGATTTTAGAGATAGGTCTAGTAGATGTAGTGCTTCTTTGTTGTGGTACAGTGGAAATTGACTTGGAATAAGAAACTGGATTGTTGTGATTGAATTCCAGCTGAATTTGTTACATTCCCTTACACGCAAATACCCTTGGGAAAAATATTAATCCATCACTTCTCCCTCTAGCTATTGGTTAAATAGCAGGCCAGATTGGGTTCTGTAACCTTGTTTGGCAATCAGTCTACCACGGAAAGTAATGGCAACCTACTGTAAAAAAATCTTCAGCCCAGTCAGTCATGTCTCTTTCGAGACATGATAACCCAAGCAGGTAACTGACTAGTAGACAAAGTTTTGATGGACAATCTCACTGCATTTTGATTTTAAGTAATAAAAGAAATTCCCAACAGGTAAAATGTTAACAGGTATTTAAACTAAATGGAGACATTATTATGGACAAGCATCATAAAATGAGCACGGCCATATTCATTGCTCGAGTTGATTAAAATACTGTTTAGAAAAATCTCTACTTTGGTTATTCAGTCAGTTAAGTGTCATACGTGATACACGCTTTGGATGATCATGTCTCATAAGAGACATGGCTGACTAGGGAGAAGATTATCAGCAGTAGGTTACCATTGCTTTCTGTGGTAGACTGGTAGTCAGCCAAGGCTATAGAACCCAATCTGTCCTGTTATTTAACCCATAACTGGAGGGAAGAGATGGATTAATACCTTTCCTAAGCATATTTGTGCATAAGTGAATTCAACTGGAATTTGAACTCGGCTTCTCCAATTTGTCGTTCCAAGTTGATATCCATGCAGTTTGGTTATTATCTTTAATAATAAAAAAGGGGATACAAAAGATTTATTTGTGTGTGTGTCTAAGCTTCAGTCAGTTAAGTGCCATACAAGATACACGTTTGGGCAATCATGTCTTGAAAGCAATATGACTAACTGGGCAGAAGATTTTCTTGCAGTAGGTTGCCATTACTTGAACCCAATCTGTCCTGCTATTTAACCCATAACTGGAGGGAGAAGAGATGGATTAATACCTTTGCCAAGGGTATATGTGTGTAAGTGAATGCAATGAGTTCACTTGAAATTTGAACTCAGCTCTCTGATTTCTTGCTTCAAGCCTGTTATCCACTGCACCACAATGCATGTCTTAAGCTTACAATGACCAAAGCACTTGTTATAATAAGCAGTTTTAAAACCTTGCCAAATGATTGCTTTGCACTTAGGATTTTAAATTTCTTTTCTCCAAGAAATACTGTTTTTGAGCAATATTATCAATATCATTAAACCAGATCATTTTTCAGTTTTTAAGTGGTTATTTGATTTTCTATGCTAACCATTTCAAGATTTCAATTTTTTTTTTATAACAGGATGATGTATTTTTAAAGTATTCTGAGCTTTTGTGAAATTCAAACCTTTTGACAGGTGATTGAATTTATGTCTTTATTTTTTTAGCATTCCCAGATTGAAAAATAACTTTGGATTGATATTGGCAGTGTTACAATGACAGCAAAAAAATCACTAATTATGAAAAGACATGTAGTTGCAGGATAGGCTTGTACAATGTTTTGAATGCATATATAGAACATACATGATAGAAAAAATGTGTATAACTCATCATATTGTCATATTTCACATCTGTGGGAACCTGTAGCAATGTAGGTTTTTTGTAAAAATGAAGTGTTATAAAATGGGAAGATTTGATAAGTTATAGTTTAATAATTATGGTTAAACCTTGTGTTTTTTTAATAAAAAAATATTTTAGTCATGTTTGATAGGTGTGATTTGATTTCTGTGATGTCATTTAGCAACCATCTTAGATCTTAGATGTTTTACAGAGCAAATGTAAACAATTGTGTCCATTGACCAAAAAGTGCGAAAAGGAAAATTGCTGAACTTAAAACTCAAAAAGTATATGTCAACCTGGCTTCCCTGTAGATATGTGTTCCTAGAAAGTTTGAATGGCATAGCTTAAAAAATGTAGGCATGCATAGGGAACAGTCACACACAGACTCACAGATTGTCTTTTATATATATATATATATATATATAGATAGATATAATCCTCTGTTATAATAAAGACTGTTCTATATTTTGTTGAAGTGAGAAATCTTGCTACCCTTCTGGTACAGTAGGATGGATGAGTCTATCTGTTATATGAGAAAAATATAGAAAATGTGTTGTGGAGCCGATTAAGAGTCCAGCAAGAAATAATACAAACACCAAAGTAGGAAATAACGAGATATATATATATATATATTAAACACAGCAAAATACAAATACATGGAACTCTGTTAGTAGAATGAATAAATATGGGTTAGGAAGTAATATTATAATTGGAACTTGCAATAGTTGTACAATAGTCTTAGCTATCTCACTCTCACATCTCTTGATCTGCCACCTTGTGTGAGGGGAAGTATATGTAGTTGTAGGAAGAGTTCAATCCATTGTAATTGGTTGTGCCACCATGACAAAATGAATTGATCAACTAAAAACAGATCTTCTTACCAACCATTTGTACCTCTTCATATTTTCTATGTTTCCTGGTAGTGATGGTTTGTTCCAGCAAGATAATGCAATCCCTTCATTGTGGGCAGATGACATAAAAATGGTCTACTGATTAGTGAGGAGTGTATATTGTAGTGTACATTGCAGTAGACTAATCACTCAGGGAGACTTTTTTTACAAAATAATCTGATTTGCATTATGACGTCTGTATTTAGTACACTATAACCCGGATATAAGATACTCCGATATAAGATAAATCTGGATATAAGAGAGATTTTCTCTGGTCCCAAATTAGAGCCTGTGGTAATCTATATAAAATAGACCAAACCCGGATATAAGATAAACCCGATATTAGAGAATTTTTTATCCGGTCCTGGCAACTCTCTTATATCAGAGTTACACTGTAGTTTATCACTTGGGTGCACAATTCGTCATTGTACCTTTCTCAAGGATACAACATATATATATATATATATATTTCCCTCCTGTCATACTCAGGGGTTTGGATTATTTTTTGTTTTGTTATCTCTTAATGTAAGATACTCAATAGTAGATACATCAATATATATGTTGCAATTATTTTAAATGGTATATCAATATAAATATTTTGGTGTCATTTTTGACTGCACCAGCCTATCGTTATATATATATATATATATATATATATATATATAGTCATCCAAAGACAGATCTGTTTTGCTGTATCACAGCTCATCAGAACGGTTAGACATCCGATTGCTTTTTACCCAGGATTGAAACCAGACCGAATTGGCGTCAGTCGGCAATTCTAACTCTGAGCTATGGGCACTTGGTAGCAGAAGGCAGAATTTTTAGCGTGTACATTATCATTATACACACGCCCAATAGCTAAGAGTGTTCTAATTCATTGCTGAATGAATACACTGATATATATATATATATATATATATATACGTTACTCTACAGTAATAAATTGAGTTCTCTCAGTGGCTGGCGTGCGTATACACCACATATATATAACACACTAAAATTTCCCATTGTTTAGAGAGTAGGGACTCCGACTGACACCAAATTGGTCGAGTTTTAATCCCGGAAGGAAGCAAGTGGATGTCTAGCCACACTGATGTGCTGTAATACAGCAAAACAGGCATGTATATGAATGACTAATATATATATATAAGTATGTATGAAATATAAAGAAGAAAATTCACCACATAATAAAATGGTAAAAAATCCAGAATTTATTTCGGCAGTTGTAAAAATTATAAACTGCTTTTTCAAACTCTAATGTTACATTTTACTCAGAATATTCAAAATAATTAGCACAGAGAGGAAGTAAGTTTAGGTGAATAGTAGAGGTTCATAAAATTGCCTTAATTTGTGAATAATGCATGAATTCTTGACCATTGTTAACCTTTTCTTTTCTTTTTTTTCATTGCATCTTAACAGTAAACACAAAAGCAATGATCATTAACCATGCACTTGAATGATGCATTTAATAGCTGAAGTCTGTCAATAAATTTTTGTCTCAATTTCTGATATGAGGAGTTATGATTATTTACACTGTTGTCCTCATCTTTGTTGTTGTTATCCCAACATTTTGGCTGTTGTGCTTGCCAGCCTTCCTCAGGTGTATATCAATCTGGCTAACCTGCAGGAAATTCTGAAATGAACCCTTCATTTAATCTATGGAGGCAAACTGTTCTCGTTCCACTTTAGCAGCAGTCAAAACATGACAGCAAGAAACAAAAGTTGCAACCTAATCAGCAGACAAGATTAAGTCAAGTCTCTTATTTTACTACATCAATTGTCCTACAGAACAATGGCTTAATGGGTAAAAGCATGAATTTGGTGACATAATGGTTGTAAGTTCAAGGGTCAGGCAGTGGGCACTTTCACTTGGTGAAATGAGAAGTCTACCCCCATAGGTTAAATAAAGGATTCAGTTTAGAATTCTCTGTAGTTTACTCAGATTGATATACTCCTGAGGAATGCTGATCGGTGTAACATCCAAAATGTTGTGAAACCTACAACAAAGATGAGGATAATAGAATATAATTAGTATCTACCAGTAAGGTCCGTCGTAATTCTTGCCTATTGATATTACACCAATTTTTCTTCTGATATTTTTTTCCATGGTAACTGAATGCAGAAACTTGCTAAAACAAATTTTTTGATAAATAATTGATAGCTGGGACCCTAACAGGTGTTACCACTCTGGGTCAGGGTGGATCTGGGAACAACAGTAATTAAGAGGTGATTCCATGCTCCTCACAACCTCCAAATCAGAGGCCTTCCTGCTGAATGCAGTTTACCGTCATGCCCAGGACCAAATAAGATGGAAAACTGTATTGTAACAGGTTTTGTTCAGAATGAACATCTTCAGAAAATGGGTTTCTTATTGAAATCAACTCTTTGTATAAGAAGAGAAGATATATTAAATGGTGGCTACAGTTTACATTAAAATGTTAATGATGCACGATTCAAATTTTAAAATCTGACGCATCTATTATAATTACTTCCAAAAAAACATGTTCTTAAAATCTAATACATCTGTTATGATTAATTCCAAAGAACATGTTGGTGGTCATTAACTAAGCTGTTATATGAGAAAGTTTCATGTCTGCCTGTGTACTCCTCTGCTTCCTGTAGGTAGCTCATGCCATTCTCATTGACTGAGACAACTGGAGAAGATCAAAAGGAACCAACCAATGAACCAGGCTGCCATATTGAATAGCCAATCAAGAAGTAAACCATGAAAGATGTACTATAAGGTGAAACATTTTAATAATGTGTGTGGCATCTGTCGGTCTCAAGAAACCTTGGATCTGTACCCAATGGTTTATGTCTCAGATATTGATAACAATTGCAGTGTGTTTATAATTGCACACTTCACAGAACCAACAATCTTATTGATAACAGTGCAGTGCCTGTTATAACTGTACAGGTTCACATGGGAATGACAATCTTATTGATAACAGTGCAGTGCCTGTTATAACTGTACAGGTTCACATGGGAATGACAATCTTATTGATAACAGTGCAGTGCCTGTTATAACTGTACAGGTTCACACTGGAATGACAATCTTATTGATAACAGTGCAGTGCCTGTTATAACTGTACAGGTTCACATGGGAATGACAATCTTATTGATAACAGTGCAGTGCCTGTTATAACTGTACAGGTTCACATGGGAATGACAATCTTATTGATAACAGTGCAGTGCCTGTTATAACTGTACAGGTTCACATGGGAATGACAATCTTATTGATAACAGTGCAGTGCCTGTTATAACTGTACAGGTTCATGGGAATGACAATCTTATTGATAACAGTGCAGTGCCTGTTATAACTGTACAGATTCACATAGGAATGACAATCTTATTGATAACAGTGCAGTGCCTGTTATAACTGTACAGGTTCATAGGAATGACAATCTTATTGATAACAGTGCAGTGCCTGTTATAACTGTCTGAGTTCACATGGGAATGACAATCTGTGAAGTAACAGTGCAGTGCACACTGCTATAACTGTACAGGTTCATAGGAATGACAATCTTATTGATAACAGTGCAGTGCCTGTTATAACTGTACAGGTTCACATGGGAATGACAATCTTATTGATAACAGTGCAGTGCCTGTTATAGCACCTTTTGAGTTCACATGGGAATGACAATCTTATTGATAACAGTGCAGTGCCTGTTATAACTGTACAGGTTCACATGGGAATGACAATCTTATTGATAACAGTGCAGTGCCTGTTATAACTGTACAGGTTCACATGGGAATGACAATCTTGACAGTAACAGTGCAGTACTGTTACCAGCTTCTTCTGGGATTCCATGGGAATGACAATCTTATTGATAACAGTGCAGTGCCTGTTTATAACCCTGTGCAGGTTCCATGGAATGACAATCTTATTGTTAACAGTGCAGTGCCTGTTATAACTGTACAGGTTCATGGGAATGACAATCTTATTGATAACAGTGCAGTGCCTGTTATAACTGTACAGGTTCACATGGGAATGACAATCTTATTGATAACAGTGCAGTGCCTGTTATAACTGTACAGGTTCACATGGGAATGACAATCTTATTGATAACAGTGCAGTGCCTGTTATAACTGTACAGGTTCACAGGAATGACAATCTTATTATTGTAAGTGCAGTGCCTGTTATAACTGTACAGATTCACATGGGAATGACAATCTTATTGATAACAGTGCAGTGCCTGTTATAACTGTACAGGTTCACATGGGAATGACAATCTTATTGATAACAGTGCAGTGCCTGTTATAACTGTACAGGTTCACATGGGAATGACAATCTTATTGATAACAGTGCAGTGCCTGTTATAACTGTACAGGTTCACATGGAATAAACAATCTTATTGATAACAGTGCAGTGCCTGTTATAACTGTACAGGTTCACATGGGAATGACAATCTTATTGATAACAGTGCAGTGCCTGTTATAACTGTACAGGTTCACATAGAATGACAATCTTATTGATAACAGTGCAGTGCCTGTTATAACTGTACAGGTTCACATGGGAATGACAATCATGATAACAGTGCAGTGCCTGGCACCCATGCACAGTTCACATGGGAGCAAACAAATCCCCTTGTTGGTAACAGTACAGTGCCTGTTATAACTGTACAGTTCACATGGGAATGACAATCTTATTGATAACAGTGCAGTGCCTGTTATAACTTTGTACAGGTTCATGGGAATGACAATCTTATTGATAACAGTGCAGTGCACCTGTTATAACTGTACAGGTTCACATGGGAATGACAATCTTATTGATAACAGTGCAGTGCCTGTTATAACTGTACAGGTTCACATGGGAATGACAATCTTATTGATAACAGTGCAGTGCCTGTTGCAAAAATACCTGAGTTCATGGGAATGACAATCTTGTTGATAACAGTGCAGTGCCTGTTATAACTGTACAGGTTCATAGAATGACAATCTTATTGATAACAGTGCAGTGCCTGTTGTAACTGTACAATTCCACATAGAATGACAATCTTAATGATAACAGTGCAGTGCCTGTTATAACTGTACAGGTTCACATGGGAATGACAATCTTATTGATAAATTGATACCTGTTATAACTGTACGAGTTCACATGGGAATGACAATCTTAATGATAACAGTGCAGTGCCTCTTATAACTGTACAGGTTCACATGGGAACATACAATCTTGTTGATAACAGTGCAGTGCCTGTTATAACTGTACAGGTTCACATGGGAATGACAATCCTTATTGATAACAGTGCAGTGCCTGTTTATAACAACGCAGGTTCACATGGGAATGACAATCTTATTTGACCTTGGTGCAGTGCCATTATAACTGTACAGGTTCATAGAATGACAATCTTATTGATAACAGTGCAGTGCCTGTTATAACTGTACAGGTTCCATGGGGCAATCTTATTGATAACAGTGCAGTGCCTGTTATAACTGTACAGGTTCACATGGGAATGACAATCTTATTGATAACAGTGCAATACCATTTATAACTACTGAGTTCATAGAATGACAATCTTATTGATAACAGTCCAGTGCCTGTTGTAGCTGTGCAAGTTCACAGCAGGAATGACAATCTTATTGATAACAGTGCAGTGCCTGTTATAACTGTACAGGTTCACATGGGAATAGTAATCTTATTACATTAACAGTGCAGTGCCTGTATACCCTGCTGGCCTGCAGGACCATGGGAATGACAATCTTATTGATAACAGTGCAGTGCCTGTTATAACTGTACAGGTTCACATGGGAATGACAATCTTATTGATAACAGTGCAGTGCCTGTTGCTTTGTACAGGTTCACATGGGAATGACAATCTTATTGATAGTACATGCCTGTTATAACTGTACAGGTTCATAGGATGACAATCTTGTTGATAACAGTGCAGTGCCTGTTATAACTGTACAGGTTCACATGGGAATGACAATCTTATTGATAACAGTGCAGTGTACTGTATAACTGTACAGGTTCATATGAGAATGACAATCTTATTGATAACAGTGCAGTGCCTGTTATACTTCCTTTTGATTCCTGGGAATGACAATCTTATTGATAACAGTGCAGTGCCTGTTATATTGTACAGGTTCACATGGGAATGACAATCTTGATAACAGTGCAGTACCTGTTATAACTGTACAAGTTCATAGAATGACAATCTTATTGATAGCAATTGCAGTGCCTGTATAACTGTACAGGTTCACATGGGAATGACAATCTTATTGATAACAGTACAGTGCCTGTTATAACTGTGCAGGTTACATGGGAATGACAATCGCAATGATAACAGTGCAGTGCCTGTTATAACTGTACAGGTTCATGGGAATGACAATCTTATTGATAACAGTAGGTGCCTGTTATAACTGTACAAGTTCACATAGAATGTGTCTGACAGTAACAGTGCAGTGCCTGTTGTAACTGTACAGGTTCACATGGGAATGACAATCTTATTGATAACAGTGCAGTGCCTGTTATAACTGGCAGAGTTCACATGGAATGACAATCTTAGTGATGATAACGGTGCAGTGCCTGCTTGTACAGTTCATGGAATGACAATCTTATTTTGATAACGGTGTACAGTGCTGTTATATGCACAGGTTCCATGGGAATGACAATCTTATTAGGTAACGGTGCTGAGTGCCTGTTATAACTGTACAGGTTCATGGAATGACAATCTTATTGATATTTTGATGCAATTATATTCCATAACTGTACAGGTTCACATAGGAATGACAATCTTATTGATAACAGTGCAGTGCCTGTTATAACTGTACAGGTTCATGGGAATGACAATCTTATTGATAGCAGTGCAGTACCTGTTGCAACTGCAGGGTTCACATGGGAATGACAATCTGTGATAACGGTGCAGTGCCTGTTATAACTGTACAGGTTCACATAGGAATGACAATCTTTATTGATAACAGTGCAGTGCCTGTTACTGTTATTTGCTGAGTTTCTGCCTTAGAATGACAATCTTATTGATAACAGGGTACAGTGCCTGTTATAACTGTACAGGTTCCTGGGAATGACAATCCTTGTGATAACAGTGCAGTGCCTGTTATAACTGTACAGGATTCCTGGGAATAATCTTATTGATAACAGTGCAGTGCCTGTTATAATAGCTGAGTTCACATGGAATGACAATCTTGTTGATAACAGTGCAGTGCCTGTTATAACTGTACAGGTTCACATAGGAATGACAATCTTATTGATATGGATGCAGTGCCTGTTATAACTGTACAGGTTCACATAGAATGACAATCTTATTGATAACAGTGCAGTGCCTGTTATAACTGTACAGGTTCATAGGAATGACAATCTTGTTGATAACAGTGCAGTATGGTATAACTGTACAGGTTCACATGGAATGACAATCTTATTGACAACAGTGCCAGTGCCTATTCTGGCCTGTACAGTTACATAGAATGACAATCTTATTGATAACAGTGCAGTGCCTGTTATAACTGTACAGGTTCACATGGGAATGACAATCTTAATGATATGATGCAGTGCCTGTTATAACTTGTACAGGTTCACATAGAATGACAATCTTATTATTAACAAGGTACAGTGCCTGTTATAACTGTACAGGTTCACATAGAATGACAGTGCTGACTGGTATGGTGCAGTACCTGTTATAACTGTACAGGTTCACATGGGAATGACAATCTTATTGATAACAATTATAGTGCCTGTTATAAGCAGCACGGGATTCCTGTGGGGATGACAATCTTATTGATAACAGTGCATTTCTGTTCTGTACCATGCAGGTTCATAGGAATGACAATCTTATTGATAACAGTGCAGTGCCTGTTATACTGTACAGGTTCACATAGGGCAAGCAATCTTATTGATAACAGTGCAATTTCTTCATAACTGTGCCTGATTCACATGGGGCCAACAAATCTTAATGATAACAGTGCAGTGCCTGTTATAACTGTACAAGTTCACATAGAATGACAATCTTATTGATAACAGTGCAGTTTTCTTGCTAACTATTACAGGTTCACATGAATGACAATCTTGTTGATAACAGTGCAGTGCCTGTTATAACATGAGTTCACATAGAATGACAATCTTATTGATAACAGGTTGATACCTGTTATAACTGTACAGGTTCACATGGGAATGACAATCTTAGTGATGACAGGTGCAGTGCCTGTTATAACTGTTACAGGTTCACATGGGAATGACAATCTTAATGATAACAGTGCAGTGCCTGTTATAACTGCTTAGTTCACATAGAATGACAATCTTATTGATAGCAGTGCAGTGCCTGTACCCTTTGTACAGGTTCATGGGAATGACAATCTTGTGATAACAGTGCCTGTTATAACTGTACAGGTTCACATGGGAATGATGTGACGGTAGGTGCAGTGCCTGTTATAACTGTACAGGTTCACATGGGAATGACAATCTTATTGATAACAGTGCAGTACCTGTACTAACTGTACTGGTTCTGTAGAGCCAATAATCTTAATGGTACTGATTAGAATTACCTATTTATGTTTCTTACCAGGTTCATGGGAATGACAATCTTATTGATAGCAGTGCAGTGCCTGTTAACTGTACAGGTTACATGGGAATGACAATCTTATTGATAACAGTCAAGTACCTGTTATAACTGTACAGGTTCATAGGGCAACCAATCTGTGTTAACAGTGCAGTGCCTGTTATAACTGTACAGGTTCACATAGAATGACAATCATTATTATTAACAGTGCAGTGCCTGTTGTAACCCATACAGGTTCACATGGGAATGACAAAATCTTATTGATAACAGTGCAATTATATTGTAACTGTACAGGTTCACATGGGAATGACAATCTTATTGATAACAGTGCAGTGCCTGTTGTAACTGTACAGGTTCACATGGGAATGACAATCTTGGCTGATAACAGTGGGTGCCCATAGCAGCAACTGTACAGGTTCATAGAATGACAATCTTATTGATAACAGTGTAAGTACCTGTTATAACTGTACAGACTACATGGAATGACAATCTTATTGTTAACAGTGCATTACTGTTATAACGGGTTCACATGGGAATGACAATCTTATTGATAACAGTGCAGTGCCTGTTACTTCTTGCAGGTTCACATGGGAATGACAGTCTTGTTGATAACAGTGCAGTGCCTGTTGTAACTGTACAGGTTCACATAGGAATGACAATCTTAATGATAACAGTGCAGTGCCTGTTATAACTGTACAGGTTCACATGGGAATGACAATCTTATTGACATGGTACATTTTCAGCCCATAACTGTACAGGTTCACATGGGAATGACAATCTTATTGATAACAGTGGGGTACCTATGGCTATAACTGTGTGGATTCACATGGGAATGACAATCTTATTGATAACAGTGCCAGTGCCTGTACACGCTGTACAGGTTCATGGGAATGACAATCTTATTATTAACAGTGCAGTGCCTGTTATAACTGTACAGGTTCATATGGGAATGACAATCTTATTGATAACAGTGCAGCCTTGCTATAACTGCACAGGTTCACATGGGAATGACAATCTTATTGATAACAGTGCAGCTCACAGGAACTGTACAGGTTCACATGGGAATGACAATCTTATTGATAACAGTGTAGTACTGTTATAACTGTACAGGTTCATACAACACATCTTATTGATAACAGTGCAGTGCCTGTTATAACTGTACAGGTTCACATATGGGAATGACAATCTTATTAATAACAGTGCAGTGCCTGTTATAACCGTACAGGTTCATGGGAATGACACCCTATTGATAACAGGTGCAGTGCCTGCTATAACTGTACAGTTCACATGGAATGACAATCTTATTGATAACAGTGCAGTGCTCATATAACTGTACAGGCTCACATGGGAATGACAATCTTATTGATACAGTGCAGCCTGTTATAACTGTACAGGTTCACATGGGAATGACAATCTATTGTTAACAGCAGTGCCTGTTATAACTGTACAGGTTCTACATGGGAATGATACAATTTTATTGATAACAGTGCAGTGCCTGTTATAACTGTGCACATATTCCCATGGGAATGACAATCTTATTGATAACAGTGCAGTGCCTGTTATAACTGTACAGGTTCACATGGAATGACAATCTTATTGATAACAGTGCAGTGCCTGTTATAACTGTACAGGTTCACATGGGAATGACAATCTTATTGATAACAGTGCAGTGCCTGTTATAAACTGTACAGGTCTACATGGGAATGACAATCTTATTGATAACAGTGCTATGCCTGTTATAACTGTACAGGTTCACATGGAATGACACCTTATTGATAACAGTGCAGTGCCTGTTATAACTGCACAGGTTCACAATTGATGAATCTGCTGATAACAGTGCAGTGCCTGTTATAACTGTGTGTACAGGTTCACATGGGAATGGTGATGGACTTTATTATAACAGCAAAAATGTTGAGAATCGGTGTGTTCATGGGAATGACAATCTTATTGATAACAGTGCAGTGCCTGTTATAACTGTACAGTTCATGGAAATGACAATCTTATTGATACCAGTGCAGTGCCTGTTATAACTGTACAGGTTCACATGGGAATGACAATCTTATTGATAACAGCAGTGCCTGTTATAACTGTACAGGTTCACAGAATGATAATCTTATTGATACAGTGCAGTGCCTGTTATAACTGTACAGGTTCACATGGGAATGACAATCTTATTGATAACAGTGCAGTGCCTGTGATAATCTGTACAGGTTCACATGGGAATGATAACGGTATTTTGATAACAGTGCAGTTCATGTTATAACTGTACAGGTTCACATGGGAATGACAATCTTGCTGATACAGTGCAGTGCCTGTTATAACTGTACAGGCCACATGGAATGATGACCTTATTGATAACAGTGCAGTGCCTGTTATAACTGTACAGGTTCACATGGGAATGACAATCTTTATTGATAACAGTGCAGTGCCTGTTATAACTGTACAGGTTCACATGGGAATGACAATCTTATTGATAACAGTGCAGCGCCTGTTATAACTGTACAGGTTCACATGGAACATAATCTTAATTACAACAAATGCATGTGAAGAAACTTTCCACCAATATTGTTTAGTTGTTTTCTTTTTATCAAACATGCCTTTGTTTCTACTTTACTTGGTCCAGCCCTCGGTGTAAATCATATCTTCAGCATGAGCAATTGTTGGCAACTTCTTCCCACCTTTCATTGTCCATGTCCATCACCCTCATGTCTCTTTTTCAGACAATCTTTGAGAAGATGAGGTCACCCTTGTATCCTCTTGCTGGGGGCAAGTTCCCTGTACAAAAGAACCTTTTGAATCCTCCCATCTGGCATACAGTGTACATGTCCAATCCAATGGAGCCAATACTGTTGGAGAAGGGCATATAGCTTGGGTAATTGGAGACAGGTAAGAACTCTGGCATTGGTGACCCATTCAGACTAATTAATGCTCTGAATGTGTCTCAGAGAGAGAAAGAGAAAATTATATTAGTATCTAACTTGTTATACTATATCATTCAGTTTTATACAATTGTTATTTTTATTATTTTTTCTCAGTCCACATTGGAATTTAATAGTACTTTTGTGAAGAAAAGTGATATGTTGTATTTGGATATATGGTATTAATGATATTAGGAGTTTCTTATAAGGAGGCATTTTGCATTCATTGACTGAACAGCCAGTGCAACTTCCAGTTGAAATTTATAAAATCTTTCTATTAAAATAATTTTTGTCCTCTATAATATTATTGGATATTAGATACAATTTGTTTCTTTAAATATTTATAGAATTTAATTAAATTTGTATTATTGTCATATTTAAAATAATAGTTTAGTATTGTGAATTAACAAAAGATATTAGAAGATTAGTTAGTTTACAGTATTGGGCCATTCTTGGCAAGAAAAGGGATATATCCCATGATATAGTAACACCTTAAGAGATGGACAGAACAGAATAGTTGAAAGAAAAGGAATGAGAAATATGCTTTGGCCTCAAAGTCAGACATAAAATTACATTTACACTTCTCCCACACAGAGAAACTATAATATATGTATATTTCAAACATACGCACTGTAATGGGGGCACTAGAGGGTGTCATCAGTGATGTCATCGCGAGGATCACTAGGGGATATCGGGTCTTTAAACATCATACCCCCCTCACCGCGCTGACCCGACCAGAGATGATCAGCCTCCGGCCCACCCTCGATAAGTGCTTTCAGACACTGGAAAATTACATTTAGTCCTGGTACGAAACCCTGTAAATGCTTCCGATTGGCGACAGTCAGAGCCACTTTCCATTTAGAGGTGAACCGCACATGAGCTCGTCCAAAACATTAATTTAGACGCAGAATTTTGGGGAATTTTAGCTAAAAATTTGGAATCCAGGCACTCTCTCTTTTGATCTATAACCAATTAGCTGTTTTTTCCGCTGTTTCGGTTATAGACTTAAGTGCTTTTCTTTTTTTTTACTCCCACTATCCCAATATCTGTCAAGGCTTTGCATAAGGACCTTGCTGCAAATCCTCTAGTCCCTATTTCAACAACAAGCAGTTGTTTTTCATTTTTTTCTCTTTTTTTGTTTTTATTTTTTCTTTTCTTTTTTCTTTACATCTTTCTTTTAAAACATTTTTGTCCTTTATAGCAGGAATAGCCAACTTTGCTTGAGCTATATAAAATGTTCAAGAGAAGCATGAAATCTTTTGTTTTGCTACAAAGTTATATAAATATTAACAAATACATGTACACAATATTTATTCATGTATATAGTTTGCTTTTTAAGTTTTTAGTTGCAGAAAATCATAGAGTACACATATCTGCCAAATGCTTCCAAAATCTTGAATAATCTATAGCAGTACATTGAATTGAAAATTGAGATGAACTGCACAGTAGTTTCCTTCCATTTGGGATATTTTATTTCTGGATGTTTTTCCCAGAATTTACAGTCAGATTTATTTTAGACACAGCTCTTCCTGTATTTTTATGACATTAGAATGCATGTTAATATCTTCACAGTATTTAGCATGGTTGATTAAATTTTTTTATAAGGGTGGGTGTATTTTGTATGTTTCCAAAAAATTAATGAAAATTTACTGTACTATGCTACACACCCTAGTAAAACCAATGCTAGTTTGTATCTATTCTCCCCCAAAATTTTGTTTTGATTGGTCTCTGTACTGCAAAATCGGGGGGCTGAGTTCAAATTCCAGCCAAATTCATTGCATTCACTTATGTGCAAATACCCTTGGGAAAGGTATTAATCTGTCTATTTCTTCCAGTTATGGGTTAAATAACAGGACAGATTGGGTTCTATAGCCTTGGGCAGCAACCAGTCTACCGCAGAAAGCAATGGCAACCTACTGCGGGATAACCTTCTGCCCAGTCAGTCATGTCTCTTTCGAGACATGATCACCCAAGCACGTATCACGTATGGCACTTAACTGACTGACTGTATGGCTATTTTAGAGGGTATGACAGATGGATTAACAGAAGTCACAGAATTATATATATATATATATATATATATATATATAAAATGTACGCAATGGCACACATATACATATATATGCCTAGCCCCATATGATCCACATATAGTTATGTTTGTGTGAGCACTGGTGGGTGTGTCTCTGCATATGTCAGTGTGTGTACAAGTGTGTATCTATGTCTGCGTTTGTCACGATGAAAAATTTTCCTCCCACTTCCACAAAAATACACCAATTTACGCAACACTATATATAGCCAATATTTTCTAAAAAATTTAATCAGTTTGTCTGATGATCGCAAGAGCATGAAACCCAGGGTCACAAACTCACACCTATCTAAATGAATATATATATATATATATATATATATATATATATATATATATATTTGAAATATAAAAACTTTAATCCAAAAGGAAAAGCAGGAAGGTAAATCCCAAAGACCCGATCCTAATTAATATTAATATTTTAATATTAAAAAATAATCCAGTTGGAGGACTCAATGTAATTAATATTTAAATTACAGAGCCAATTATGAGTATAAAGGTTGCCAATGAAATATGAAATCTCTCTGAAGGATTTCATGTAGAAATGATCATACAACGGTTTTGAACTTCGAAATTTATTTTATTTTATATATATATATATACTAGCTTCGAAATTTATTTTATTTTATATATATATATATATATATATATATATATATATATATATATATACTAGCAGTATAGCCCAGCGTTGCTCGGGTGTAATGAAAGCTTTAAAACTAATCCATGGTCCTGGAGCTCAGACTCTTTGGACATTGGCATGAAAGACTAAAAAGCAGTAGTTGTTTCCAGTTAAAGCGAAACCGTAGACTGAAAGAAAAATTAATGGATGTAAGTCAAATTTTGAAGTTTGGTGAGAATCGGATAAAAATTGTGGATTTGTAGACTTTTGGCAATTTTAAACCTTTATGCCCACGAAAAACAATGTATTAAAAAGACAGTTTTTTCCTTGACACTGCTATTATTTTAACTACCTTCTCTTCTCTTACCAATGTTTGTTTTAAAAAGCAATGATTAGAATTATAAAGCCTAATTTTCTGTTTTTTTAGAATATGCAACAAAAATATTAAATCCTATTCAGTCAGTCAGCTAAGTGCCATACATGATACACACTTGGGCAATCACACAGACAGATAAACAGACACACACACATCTTGCCTTTATATATATATATATATATATATATATATATATATATATTGTCGATTTTCTGCACTATTGAAAGAACTGTAACCTTGAAACTTCTGAATATCATTTCTTATGTCTTTGTCTATGAATGTATCAAATTTGATTAAAATCAGACCACTCCTTCTATAACCCAATTTTTTGATTATCAATTTTCAATATTTATGGGGGGTACCTTGACACAAAAGCTATCTAAGAACACTCGCAGACACTTATAGTACAACTGTGTAAATTTTCAAGAAAATCAGTTTCGCCGTTTCGGAGTCTATAGGTAACGGACACACAGAGACAAAGTTTCATTTAGAAATAAGTTTAGATTAGATTATATATATATATATATATATATATATATATATATATATAATAAATCTCAGAGTTGCATTTAACTCATGAGCTCTTATTTAGGCTATTCCTTTTTGCTAAAATCTATTAATTTGACTTTTATTTATTATTGGCTATTGGAGTTTGGATATGAGTGATGCTTTATATCTACAGAGATCAAATCAGTTCTGTGGCATAATTTCCAGTAGATTAAAAGATAAGCTTACACCAGACACCACTATTATTAATTCTGCATTAAAGTCTAACCTTAGAACATTAGTCTGGTTTAATCAATAGAAAACATAATGATAGATAGCTGTCTGGCATTTTATTGAATTGCATGTTAGCAGGGGAATTGGTTACATTGAAGTTGAGACTGGAATAGTTCATTATTTTACTCCATAGAAAGAATAGTATTACCTTTGTCCCATAACAGTATATATAAAGTTTTTGTTTAGTTTGCCACAAGGCCATAAATATGAGGCACCTAGGGAGGATCAATATCAACACTCAGTAGTAAAAGTCAACAATTGACTTATTTGTTTTTTATGTCTCCTCAAACCTTTATGGGTTAATTAAAATCAAAACGTATTTCGTATTGTTGGAGATTGCTTACCAGTGTTCTCAAGTGGTCCCCTGTCTAAGAACTGACCAGACTTTTTGCTGCTTACCTTTAGTCAGTGAATGAGAACTGATATTTTCAGCATGATTTGACCATAGGAAAAAGTCAACATGACTAACTTGCTAATCATTATTCCATTCAATAAGATAAAACAAAAGAAGGCTCTATTAATCATGCCTGTAACCTTTGACCTAAACTTTTGGCAATTTTAAACCTTTATGCCCACGAAAAACAATGTATTAAAAAGACAGTTTTTCCCTTGACACTGCTATTATTTTAACTACCTTCTCTCCTCTTACCAATGTTTGTTTTAAAAAGCAATGATTAGAATTATAAAGCCTAATTTTCTTTGTTTTTTAAGAATATACAACAAAAATATTAAACACTATTCAGTCAGTCAGCTAAGTGCCATATGTGATACACACTTGGGCAATCATGTCTTGAAAGAGACATGACTGACTGAGCAGAAGATTTTCCTGTAGTAGGTTGCCATTATTTTCTGTGGTAGACTGGTTGCCATCCAAGGCTATAGAACCTTAATCTATTCTGTTTTTTAGCCCATTAACTTGAGGGAAGTGACGGGTTAATACCTTTCCCAAGGTTATTTGCACGTAAGTGAATGCAATGAATTCAAATGGAATTTGGACTCGGCTCCCCGATTTCTCATTCCAAGCTGATATCCACTGCACCACAATGCACAAACACAATTGGATTTTTTATTTACACTATTTATTATATTGTTTATTGGTTGGCAAAACATTAACTAATTATCAATCAATTTGATTTTTTTAAAATGGTAAATAAGGATTTCTTTATAGTTGATTTACATACTTTAATAATTTAGTAAGTGTTTATAAATTTATGAATAAAACATGTTCATATTTATTTCTTTACTAACAGTATATCCCGGCATTGATCGGGTGTAATGAAAGCTTTAAAACTAATCCATGGCCCTGGAGCTCAGACTCTTAGGAAATTGGCACGAAAGACTGTTCAAGGTGGTTGCTTTCTGTGGAGTTACATGGCCAGATGTAAGAGGTGATGCGGTTACAGAAATTGTCTGTCAACCATGGCTTGGTTCACCTGCTTGTGTGGTATGGTGCAGTATCCTGTTGCCAGACATGGAACCTTCCAGCAGCCACTCTCTTGACTCAGAGCACTTGATGTAGACCTTTGTATTGAGTTTGAGGCCTTGTGGGAAGATTAAGAGTTATAATGCCACCATCATTAGGCATCACACTAAACACCATTGTAATCACCATAAGCCTTGTTCAACTCTTTTGGAATCTTCTGCACTGTCCTCAGATTGACACCCAAACACTCTGAAATGTACATATTGATGCTTCTCGTGTGAATGCCAAGCAGTACAGCATGCCATTTCCAAATTTCTGGCAGTGTGAATTGCATTACGGTGCTTTTTTTCTCACAGATGGTGCTCAACTGCTCCTTCTATTCTGTGCTAGTTGACAAAAACAAAACATGTGCATGTGCAAAATTAAAAATATTAAATGGTTGTTGGTTGGTTGTTACAGGAAATGTAATAGTACAACATGATATTAAATATCCTGTATCAGACTGAATTAATTAATATTAATGCTCTCAAATACTGGGCTTACTTTCATAAAGTCTAGGTAACAATTACTATGAAAATATTAATAGAAAAGGCACAGGTGAGGTTATGTTACAGTGCTGAGAAGCTGAAGCTGAGATGCCAGATCAGGACATGTAACATTGTAGGTTGTTCTTGATTTCCTTATGTATCTCATGTGTGAAAATGTGCTCCATTTCAGATTGTCAGGAATGAGTCATCAACTTTTAGGGTTCATGGTTGATGATATTGTAAGCCTCCTACATGAAATCTATCATCCTTACAATTTTCTCTGTAGATGGCATATTCCAACAAGAGGCCTCCATCTCATTCCATAACTTGAACATGAACCTGGGTACTTAAAAAAAAAATTGGTAATCTCTGAGTCACTGTGATTGATGGCCAACACCACTAGCACAACATGCTATTAAATTTCCTGAAACAGACTGAATGTGGCCATATTAATGCTCTCAAATAATGTCAAAGGGAAGTGACTGTGTTAAAATTTAGTTCATCTTAATTAACATTACATTAGATTATATGGTTGTCTTCCATTTATGACTCAGTAAAAGTTTTTTTTCTTAACTACTCAGCGTGCTCTGTATATTTAAAAAAATGATTGTCTGGTTGTTTTGTTTTTATGGCATATCAACCTTGGTGGGTCATTTATTGCCAAGTAAATTTTATTTATTTATTGCTGGTAATACCTTTTTCTTTCAACAATTTATTGCTGTTTTTATAAAAGTATTGTGTCTAGTAATACTTTTTTCTCTTCGAGTACCAAGATTCATTGGGATTTGTTTTTAAGGGCAGGGTCCCCAAGTCCTACCCTGTTATTTAACCCATAACTGGAGAGAAGGAACAGATTAATACCTTTCCAAAGGTACCAGTGCTTTAGTGAATGCAGAGTATTCAACTGGAATTTGAACTTGGCTCACTGATTTCTCTTTCCGAGCCGATATCCACTGCGCCACAACGCACATCCGTCACTAAATGCTTACAGCATCTGGTATTCCCAAGTAGTAACCCATCTAAGTACTGACCAGGCTCAACGTTGCTTAACTTTGGTGATCGAGCAAGAACTGGTGTATTCAACGTGATAGGCCGTAAGCCTAAGAATATAAAATGGTGACAATTTCCCGATCAAATCCTGTATATAACTTTTAAGCAGTTAATTTGTATTTTGAAAATTACAAAGTGCATGTACCTAATGCAACAGTGTATTATTGAAATCCTCTATTAACATTGCTCAACATTGAACATTTATAGACAATTTCCCGATCAAATCCTGTATATAACTTTTAAGCAGTTAATTTGTATTTTGAAAATTACAAAGTGCATGTATACACCAATGCAACAGTGTATTATTGAAATCCTCTATTAACATTGCTCAACATTGAACATTTATAGAGAGCTCGCAGTAAATGTGAACAGATTTAGATGGTGGGTAATGTGTTTCAGCAGTTGCAACAACAATATATATGATAAGCAATGTTACAGGTAGACCCATGCTGCTTTTGAATCATGAAATAAGCCATAAAAAACAAATAGATCTTATCAAATCTTTACAGATCATTTAAAGCCAGGAAATATGGTGAGAAGAGAGAAATCCATACCTTTCTTACTTTCGCGCAAATACCCTTGAGAAAGGTATTAATCCGTCTCTTCCTTCCAGTTATGGGTTAAATAGCAGGACAGACTGGGTTCTATAGCCTTGGTCAGCAACCAGTCTACCGCAGAAAGCAATGGCAACCTACTGCGGGATAACCTTCTGCCCAGTCAGTCATGTCTCTTTCGAGACATGATCACCCAAGCGTGTATCACGTATGGCACTTAACTGACTGACTGAATATAATGAACTCCACTGGAATTGGAACTCGGTTCTCCGATTAACAATTTGAGCCATTATCCATTACACCACCTGCACACCCAAGCTTTTTTTTTTGTAGCTTTTTCCAATGGTGTTATTTTGCTCTTTGTATTTGTTGTAGTTTTTATAGAAATGAATTGGAGGCATTACTTTTGGATCATACTTTGTATATTGCTGTGGACTTATTAAACATATTGTCAATGAATTACTTGGTAACTTTGTGTAAATTCTTAGCTAGAATTGTAAATAAGCTCTATTTTCTAAGAAATGAAATATTTTCTGAATACCATAATATTTTTGGACAGACTCCCAAGTGGATGCTTCCCTAATTACTATTACTTCTCTAGCCAAGTGTCAACTGTTGTCTGGTCTATGTACTGCATAATATGCACTTCTTATTTCATTTCTTTTTGCACTTATAACAACTTCATTCAGTAACCATTCTATCTTGAGTGGCTCTTGGATCTTGTATTGAGAATATTATATTACATTATACATATAATAATTCTATTATCTTAGTAATACTTGCTTTACTTCTATATCATTGACTTTATCCATTGTTCGATATTTTTAATGCATTTCTATAGTAAAATCATCAGCAATATACATACTGGGTATGGCAATAAACTATATCTGGCAGCAAGACCTCTAATAGAGAGATTGGAGGCTTTGTGGGGTGTGGAACCATATCTTAAGTGCTGCTGTTCCCAGGTCTACTCTGATCTAGGGTTTTACCATCTGTTAAGGTCTAAAATATGGGCAAATAGTTAACCCCCAAACTGGGGTCAAAATTACTGACGTTCTCAAGAAAATTTAATTTTGGCATTAAATGACCCATAAGAAGTTGATATGCCACTAAACAAACAGACAAATCATCAGCAATATATTTAAATTAAACCTATAATCATAATGGCTTTATTATATCAGTAATTTTTACTTTTATTCCTGACCATTACAATAGAAATTTTCTGTTTCTATTATAAAATCATTAGCAATGTATTTATAATTAATGGTAATGGCTGGCTGCTTGTATCTGAGTATGCCTATCTGCTCGGGTGGCTAGCCAGTCCCTATTGCAGATGCCTGCTCAGACACATTTGTCCTTTTTCAATACCCACAGAGCCCACTTGTGGTTTCTACTGCAACTCTATGCTGAGCAGACCTTAATTATGATTTCTGGGAAAGAGTGTGTTACCTAGTGCAATCAACAGTCTGAACAAGGCTCAATGATGACTTACAACTTTGTCCTAGTTCAACCATTGATGGATTCCTGTTGGGACGCCCGTGCCTATTCGGCTATAATGGACTATTTCATTACTATGTAAAGTAATGGTGGCATCTACATAGGATGGAGGGTGCCGAGCAGCCGATCGACAAGTCAGTCGTAGACTTCCAGTGACGACCCGGAAGTACCCATTGCTCATACTACATCTTACGACGGTTGAGACGATTAACCCTTATTCTTGTATTGGATACTAATAACCTTTGTAAATACTATTTTCACGGAATACAACAATTAACCTATTCCTGTTGTTGAGTTATTTATTCTTACTCACGACATAACAATCCCAAATAGTTCCATCTATTCAATATCACTCATAAGGTTTTGGTAAACCCACAGTATGGTTTTCAAGTACTTTCCAAAAGTGCTGCATGCTGGGATTGCCTCTACAGGCTGATAACAAAATGACCATAGCAAGATTTGAACCCATGTCTCTTGTTAGGAAAGTGAATGTTTTAACCATCAGCTACATTCAGTCAGTTAAGTGCCATACGTGATACACACTTGGGCGATCATGTCTCTAAAGAAACATGACTGACTGGGCAGAAGATTATCCCGCAGTAGGTTGCCATTGCTTTCTGCGGTAGACTGGTTGCCTACCAAGGCTATAGAACCCAATCTGTCCTGTTATTTAACCCATAACTGGAAGGAAGAGACGGATTAATACCTTTCCCAAGGGTATTTGCGCACAAGTGAATGAAAGGAATTCAGCTGGAATTCAAGCTCGGCTCCCCGATTTCTCGTTCCGAGCTGATATCCAATGCACCACAACGCACATCAGCTACATTACCATTATTTATAATACACATAATATATCCTGTCAGTCATGTTTGCCTTAATTCCTGACCACTGACAACCACTTTCTTCCTGATTTTCTTTTAAAGCTGTGAATTTATCTTTCACCATCTATGGGTTAAATAGGACTTTTAGGACTTTTAACTGGCTGGGGCAGTAACTCCTGCCAAAATATATTTAATGCAAGAAAATCATTAGAAAAACTTTATTCCTACAATCCAAAATATGTTTGTTTTAAATAACCTATGAGGGGTTGATAAGTCATAAAAAATGAATGAATCAGTTCTCATTGAAAGATAAAAATTACTCTTTTGTACCAAATACAAGTATTGTCTGGGATAGTGATGCTGGTGGGAATTTTTCAGATTATCAAATAATCAAATTATTCAAATTATCAAATAAATGCACCAGTTTGAATAAATAACCCTCTGGGAATTTTTATGCAAATTTAATTAACAAAATAATTATACCATGGAGAAAATTATTTGAAAAGCTATAAGTGTGCCATGCCAAATAAATACTATGGTGAAAGGAGAGATTGAAGGAAATCCTTTTTTTGAGGTTTGGTAGGATGGTAGACATTATAGTGTTTGTAAGTTTTTATGCATTTTAGATCAAGGTGCGTGTTCAATATGTAAGCGAAGAAGATAGAAGAGGTATACAAAACTTTTAGTTTCTACGACAGACGCTTATTCTTTTTAGAGTGACTGTAGTAAAATACAGTTCTCAATGACTCTTGGGTATGTCTGTTTTCTTTTTGGGTTTAGAAATAAGTGATAGGATTTAAGGATAAGAATGGGTAAAGATGGTTGAGCTCAAGTCAGTCTTATGTTGAGTTGGAATTACCAAATCATTACTTCATGAATAAAACTGCCAAAACAGGTCTGAACAATGTCTTTGGATAGTGAAAAAAGAAAAATTCTGTTCTTTCAGAAAGTGGAGTCATAAAATTGCATATGTGACCAAAAACTCTTTCAGGTTTCTTTTATAACTTGTAAAATGAGAAAATAAATTTCTTTTTCTTTGGGTCAACAATTCAACTAGAAAAAGTGAAAATAAATACAATTTATCTAAATAAAAATTATGTTATAATAGATCATTACAATTTTTGTGGCAGTTTTTAACATCAACTTGAGATTTTTCTTGTTATAATTTTGAATAATTTCAACACATATAACATTATGAATAAAATATATTGAATTATATAGCGTTTTTTTTTTTTTTTTAGATTTAGCTTGACTAAAACAAATTCACAGATTTATTTAAAAAAGAAAGACCCTATAATAACATCAAAATCCAAAACTTTTTCATCCTTTAATAGTAAGACGGAAAGTGTGACACAGAGATCTGAAGGCAAATTGGTCTGGCGAAGGAAGCATTCCAGAAGTTGAGTAAAGTATTAAGAAACAGGACAATTTCGCTAGAAAGAAGAGAGTACTGGATTGCTATATGTTGTCAGTTCTTCAATATGGTAGTGAATGCTGGACAATATCATCAAAGATGAAGGAAAACCTTGAAGCAACTGAAATGTGGTTCTACAGAAGGATGCTGTGAATATCATGGATTGAGCATGTGAGCAATGATGTGGTTTTGGAAATGATGGAAATGAAAAGGAAGTTAATAATGAGCATCAGGAAGAGATAGCTGAAGTCCCTGGGTCATGCAATGAGGAAGGAGGGCTTGGAGAATCTGATACTAACAGGCCAGATAGAGGGGAAAAGAGACAGAGGGAAGCAGTGGACATATTTGAAGGACCTAATCAGGTGGATGATGGAATGAGGGTTGTATGGTGTAACAGGAGAAGGTGTGCTAAGAGCTACTCGGGATAGGGAGACATGGAAAGCCATGATCGCCTATGTTCTGAAGGGAGAGAGCACATAGAAGAAGAATAGTCGTGATGAGTTTAATTTGCAATGTATCAGAATGAGAAATTGGAAAGCCAAATTCAAATTTGAATTGAATTCATTGTATTCATTTATATGCAAATACCACTGGTAAAGATATGCATCCATCTCTTCTCATGAGTTATCTCTCCCTAACCCAACTCTAAATTACTTTTTCACCACTGCTGTAGCCTGGTCTTGAACTCACAACTCTTTGGGTCAAGTCACTGGAACTAACCAACGTCTATATCCATATGGTCAAGTTGGTGGACAAAACTTAGAGAGTTGGGTTAGAGGGTGATAACTCATGACTACCGAAAGAGGCTTTGCACAAGGAATGAGAATGACATACCCCAGTGATAGTAATAAAGGATTCAATTTGAAATTCCCCACACCTGAAGAAAGCCGGAGCATACAAAGGTTGAAACATTGTACAACTGGCAACCAAGATGAGTACAATAGTCCGAATAATGTAAATAGTGTAAATACTACCTCATCTCAGAAATATAGACAAATATAGAAATATGATTTTATAGAAAGATGCTGAAAATTCCATCGATTGAGCATGGAAGTAATGAGAAAGTTTTATGAAAAATGGAAACCATAAGGACACTTATAATTAAGAGGCAATTGAAATTTTCAGGGCACATAAGGAAAGAGGGTTTGGAAAATTTGATACTCACAGGACAGATTGACGAGCAGAGGAAAACTGCAAATAGCCTACCTAGCAAGCTGATACAAAGGAGTGACAAAACGCAAGAAGTGGGATGGCAAAAAATGAACTACAAAAGACAGGAAGTTGTACAGAGCCATGATCATCTAGAGCCTGAAGAGATATGGCCCATAGAAGAAAAAGGAAACCAGAAAATAGTGAAAAAATAGTTGAATTAAGAGCAAAGAAAAAGAAATAGATAAAAAAATAAATAAGAAAAAAATTAGAATAACAAACAAAAAGTATATGGGATGAGAATGAAAAAAGAAAAAAGCCCATCTACCCATTTTATGAAAGAAATAAGAAGGATGACTAATACAAAATGGAGATAAAAATTAGAAAGAAAAGTGAAAAATAAGGAAACTACATTTCAAAGGAATAAATATGACCGAAGAATAATGAAAGAATTCAGCTAAGAAGGATAAATCTCTTGACAAAATTTCAGAAATGTTTGCTCAAAATCTTTTTTTTGTTTTAAACTGTCAAAGTGCCACTTGTCTTTTGTTACATTTCCTGGTTCAAATTTTATGCAGGAAAGATGTGTCTTATTCCCCCTGTAAAATTTATCAAATTCTTTTCTTCAGTGAACCAAAAGAAATTAATAAAATGGCAAGAAGGAATTAAAAAAAAAATGTAGTTCTTTTGCAAATATTTATTCATTTTGACAGGGGATTTTGAAAGGCTTTCAAGTTCTTAATCTTATGAACATTCTGGCAAAAGTATGCAATCTGTATACAGTCACATTTGTAAATGGACACAAATATTGGCTTGTGTGAGTATCCAGTTTAAAACATATTAAGTGTATATATGGATGTGTCAGAATAAATTTATTTGGATTGTTATTGTTATGAAGTTACTCTTAATTTTCTCCTTCACTTGCCTTTTACTTTCTCTTCAGTTAGTTTATCATTGTGTTTTTTTTTTTTTTTTTTTTTTTTTTTTATAAGCGTTTCACCCCGAGCAAGGCATGTCACTGCCACTACTGTGCAGGGGGCTACGTAGAGTGGAGAAAGGCTGATTAAATATAGGAAATGACAGAGGGTGGGTGATAGGCGGGTAAGGATACCGAGAATGAGGGTTGGGTAGATGAGTGTTGTGAGAATAGTTGGGAGTTAGTGTGATAGGAGGTGTCTATTGACCCTACATTTAAACACCTGGAGATTGTAACTGTTGGGAAAGCAGACTTGTGGAAGGGAGTTCCACAGGCAGGAAGCGCGAGAAAAGAAGCTGTTGGAGTAGAATTTACGGTTACATCTTATTTGTTTAACTGTAAAAGGGTGGGACCTCGTTGCTAATCTAGTATCTCGTGTAAATTCGTGCTTAGGCGGCACCAGTGATCTGAGCTCATCGGAGCAGAAGCCATGAAAGTACTTGTAGAAGAGGCACAGGGAAGCCACATCACGCCGGTGTGAGAGCGGCTGCAGCCGGTCTGCCAAGTCAGTATCAACCACGTTACAGATCCTCCTTTGTATATTGTGTTTCAGTTTTTCTAACGTTCAGTAATGGGCCTTTTATTTCTTTATTTGCTTATACAAAATCAAGAGCTACATAAGTTTTAGTTGTATATCATCTCCTTAGGCATCATTTAATGCAGAAATTTAATTTTTGGGGGAGCATTAGTAAGTTCTTATAAAGAAGTGTATAGCGGGTAATTTTTTAAACTTTTGTTTTGCTGGTCATTTTATTTCTTTTTTTTTTTTTTTATGAAAATGTATTTCTAGTATTGTTACTATAAAAAAATTTATACTTTATCTTTTCAGTTAAGTGCCATATGTGAAACACGCTTGGGCGATCATGTCTCAAAAGAGACATGACTGACTGGGCAGAAGATTATCCCGCAGTAGGTTGCCATTGCTTTCTGCGGTAGACTGGTTGCCAGCCAAGGCTATAGAACCCAATCTGTCCTGTTATTTAACCCATAACTGGAAGGAAGAGACAGATTAATCCCTTTCCCAAGGGTATTTGCGCATAAGTGAATGCAATGAATTCAACTGGAATTTGAACTTGGCTCCCCAATTTCTCATTCCGAGTCGATATCCACTGCACCACAATGCACATCCATTATCCACACCTTTATCTTTTACATATTCTAAAAAAGCTAAGCAGAGTATTAAGAGACAGGAAAATTTAATTGGAAACAAAGAAAAGAGGACTGAACTGTTATTAACTGTTATGTGATAGCTGTTCTGTATGGCAGTGAATGTGAGACACTCTTATCAAAGATGAAGAAGAGACTCGAAGCAAAAAAAAATATAGTTCTATAGAAGGATTTTGAGGATGTCATGTGCCAAATATGTGAGCAATGATAAGGTTTAGGAGAAAATAGAAACAAGAAAGAAACTTACACTTAACATCAGGAAGAGATAGTTGAAATTTCTGGAAAATTTAATGAGAAAGAAGGACAAAGAAAAGTGAGATGGGGGAAAGCAGCATGTGACATACTTGATGGGCTTTAGCAAATGGGTGGCAAAACAAAAACAAGATAAAACCTCAAGAGACAGGAAGATGTGAAGGGTCATGGCTGCCTATGTCTTGAAGGGTCATGGCACATAAACAAAGTGTTTTCACCCGAGTATGTAGGTTAACTATTTGCCATATGGTTTGAAGAAATAAGTTCTATGCTTCATACTGATGTTTTCCTTACTAATTTTGGTTGGTTGATTTTGTTTAGCGGCATATCAATCTCTAAATTATTTAATACTGAAATCTAAATATTTTGGTGGGTTTGGTTGGTTGATTTTGTTTAGCAGCATATCAACCTCTATAAGTTATTTAATGCTGAAATCTAAACCTTTTGAACATAGTTTTATGGCTTCAACAGCTAGGAAATTCTTCTTTAAAAATGTATTGTTAGTAATTTTACTATAGATATGTATTACTGTTATTTTAATTATAAAAAGCATTATTTTTATAGTTTCATGTTTGGGGTTCACCATCTGTCCATAGCTGGAATTCAAACAGGTGAGTCAGGATCATCTTGGGAACAACAGCAATTAAGATGTGGTTTTATGCTCCTCAAAATTTCCTGATCAGAGATTTTGTTGTTAGTTGTAGTTTATCGTCATACCCAGTATAGAAGAGCTTAACAATATTACTATATTATTGTTCTATAAGCTTATATATGCTATCTTTAACATGACAACAATATTTGCATGTTTTATAAGTACAATGCATTCTGTTTTTTCATAATACCATGTCTCTTCAGAATGTAGGTGATCACAACTCACCACAGATTCCTTTTCTTTATCATTTGTGAATATTATGACACCCTGAGAAAATTAGTAGTATAGTTTCTCATTCTCTTCTCCTTGCTTTGCAATTCAATTTTCCTTCACTTAAACAGATTTTTGCCCAAGGCTTGAGTGCCTAGTTTACCCTGTTATTCAACCCATATCTCTGATGATTTTTTGTGAAAGTGAATGCAACCACAAAAAGGATGCTCAGAGCCAACTTAAAATTAAACAAGTTTGTCACATTTAAATAGGGTTATGAGGGTAGAACTTCTGTTTTTATTGGGTGTCTGGGAGTGGATGTGTGTTGTGGTGCAGTGGATATCGGCTAGGATCGAGAAATCGGGGTGCTGAGCTCAAATTCCAGTTGAATTCATTGCATTCACTTACGCGCAAATACCCTTGGGAAAGGTATTAATCCGTCTCTTCCTTCCAGTTATGGGTTAAATAACAGGGCAGATTGGGTTCTATAGCCTTGGCTGGCAACCAATCTACCGCAGAAAGCAATGGCAACCTACTGCGGGATAATCTTCTGCCTAGTCAGTCATGTCTCTTTCGAGACATGATCGCCCAAGTGTTTACCATGTATGGCACTTAACTGACTGACTGGGAGATTTGACAGGCTACAATACTATTACTACACTCAGTCAGTTAAGTGCTATACATGATACACACTTCAGTAATCATATCTCTCTCAAGAAATGACTGAGTAGGCAGATTTTCCTGCATAGGTTGCCTTTTCTTTCTGTAGTAGACTGGTTGCCAGCCAAAGCTATTGAACCCAATCTGTCCTGCTGTTTAACTCATAGCTGGAGGGAGAAGAGATGGATTAATACTTTTTCCATGGGTATTTGCACATAAGTGAATACAATGGTTTCAACTGGAATTTGAACTCGGCTCTTCGATTTCTCATTCTGAGCCAACTATCCAAATTATAAAAATTTAATTTTACAATAATTAAATTTTAGTGTAAAATATAAAAATTTACAATAATGAACTTTTTTTATTTAAACTTATTTATAAATGGAACTTTGTCTGTGTGTATGTGTGTGTGTCTGTTACCTATAGACTCCGAAACAGCTGAACCGATTTTCTTGAAAATGTACACAGTTGTACTATAAGCATCTGCAAGTGTTCTTAGCTAGGCTTTGTGTTGAGGTACCCCAGATAAATATTGAATTTCGATAATCGAAAAAATCGGGTTATAGAAGAGTGGTCTGATTTTAATCAAATTTGATACACTCATAGATAAGAAATGATATTCAGAAGTTTCAAGGTTACAGTTCTTACAATAGTGCAGAAAATCGATTTTATATCTATATATATATATATATATATATATAAAAGGCAAGATGTTTGTGTGTGTGTCTGTTTATCTGCCTGTATGTCTGTATTTTTTCAGCCCTTTTATTTTAGTTTTTGCTTTGGGTTTGGCTCTAAGTAGGTATAATTGTAGTTCTTAGTCTCAGCCATGATACCATTTACTCAGAGGACTTATTTAGCCTTCAAAATTCAGTTTACGATGAAAAAAACTTATTTGATATCGATACCAGGAAATCAAAATTTGACTTACATCCATTCATTTTTCTTTCAGCCTATGGTTTCATTTTATCTGGAAACAACTATTGCTTTTGTGCCAACGTCCAAAGAGTCTGAGATCCAGGACCATGGATTAGTTATAAAGCTTTCATTATATCCGAGCAACACCGGGCTATACTGCTAGTGTAAAATAAGATAATTTTGTAGTGCAGGCAGGGAAGAAGAGAGAATGTCACCTCTCTTACTCTGAATATTAAAAATGGTACATATGGTAACAAACAAGACTCAAGACTACTAAATCAATTTTGAAAGGTACAAACATTTATTATAAAGACATAAACAATTTCTTTTTGTGCACTTTATTAAGGACAAGACAAGATAACAAAATTACAGAAATAATTGGCTCTAAAAATATTCCTAATATATTTTTTTCAAATCTAGAAAGAAAAACGTTTTTGAGAAGATTTGAAAACTGTTGGAAAAAAGAAATTACTTGAAAAAAAACTGTATACATTTTTGCTTGAAGATATGCATTGTGCTGCAGTAGTATCAGCTCAGAACGAGAAATTGGAGAGCCATTTTTTAATTCCAGTTGAATTTGTTGCATTCACGTATGAATAAATACCCTTTGAAAGGGTATTCATTCATCTCTTCTCCCTATTAAATAGCAGGATGGATTGGGTTCTGTAGCCTTGGTTGGCAACCACTCTATTGCAAAAAGAAATGGCAACCTACTGTGAGGAAATCTTCTGCTTCATCAGTCATGGATTAAAAGAGACCTGATTGCTCAAGTGTGTATTACATATGGCACTTGACTGACTGTTGCCTCACTCAGGGAATAAAGAGGTATGCATAGGGTCAACACTCCTGCCTAAGTTACAGAAGCACTGACGACCTGCTTGTCAATAGCCTATGCTGCACTGGGAGCTATTTTTTTAGGAGCAGGCTTTTTTTTATGAGAACCCTAGGGATTTTTAATGATCTTTTGCCATTTCTTTGCTTTTACAGTTTCCTTGGTTGGCCTAATGGAGCTTTTTGTCGGTGTATGTTTTATAATGCCAAAACCACTCTGTCGTTTGCTCTGATGGTGACTTTCTTATGAGTTAGCTTAAATCTTTTCCACTGACAGATTCATATCTGACGTCACTCTCCTGCTTCCTTCCAGCTGACCCTTGTTGCTTGAGATTTTTACTCCATTTTGTATGACATATCCTTTCCTTATGCTGCAGCCAGCGGCTTCTTCCCTTCTGTGTCAAATTCCTTCTTTCATCTCTAACCACCTTCCGCTTTCCAATCGTTTTCTGTTTTTCATCTGCTGCCCAGTTTTTAAATTTGTGATGGTGAAAGTCAACCTTTTCATTGGATGAAGAATATAGAAAATTCTGAATATGAAATAATTGTTGAAATAGGTTAAGAAAAATCCTAAAACACAAGTTAAAATTATAACAGCATTTTTTATTATTCTTAGAAAAGATTGTACAGACATGTATTGTACAGGTCTGTTGTTGATAACAGGTATCCATTTAATCTGGAGAGGTCTGTGATTCTTTTCATCTGGAGCTGCTTCTTTTTACCAAGGAGCAGGTCCCAGGTTCTTGTGTGAGTGTCTTTCCTCTATGTTGGTCCATGTGTGTGCCCAAGAATAGTTGAGTCTTGGTTTTCTATCTCTATTTAGAGAAAGAGACAAGACGTTTTTACCAACCCAACAAAATGAATCCCCAACAGTCCATCATCATAGAACTAATTTAAAAAAAAACAAAATGATGTAATGAATATGTCTACACCTTGGTTCCCTCTCACTGGAATGGGATTGACTGGTGTCAGCCATAAATACAGACGAAGGCAAGGACGCCCACTAGAGAGTGAGTGAGTGAGATCGAGAGATCTTCCACTAGAGATCCAGAGGTCTATTGGTCTATCACCATTGACTATGCCTACGTCTCAGGATACTGTATACGACGACTATGTCTACATACTAGATTGACCTACCCAGTTACATTTGTCTAAGCCACTTAACTACCTTGTATTGATATATATCCCTTTCCGAGACATAACACAAAACAAAAAAACAAACGCAATATGAAAAGTTTTAATAAACTGAATTTCTTTTAATACATTTTTCATAAGAGTGTAAGACACACTCAGATAATTTACATTTATTTACTCACACTTTTTAATTATTAATTTTAATTATTTTACATGGGTACCTCAACTCATTTTTTATATCTAAATTTTAAATTGAATTTTTAAAAATTAAAAAAGTTTTCTTGAAGCTTTCATTTTAGTCTTAATTGAAAGCTAAATGATTAAATTTACTATTTCCAGTAGGCAAAATACTCTGGTGTATATCCAACAGAAATTATACTGACTGGAATCCAAAAATTTGAGATTTAAAATTTTTTTTTTAATTTTTCAGTCATTTTTAAGCAAATGAATTCATAAAAATGTTTTATAAGCTAAGAAGTGAAAAAATTCCATTAAATATTAAAGGTGCTTAAGTTAATGTAACTTAATTTTCTTCTTTTAATTACATTTTTTTTTTATAGCAACTGCTCTGACAAGGTTTTTTTTTTTCCTATTGCTCTGACCACATGAATTCAAGTGTGCTACTAGACTGGCATCTAGGTCCCACCCTTTTACCATTGAAACAGATAAATGTAACTCCCACTTCTACTCAAACAGTTTATTTTCCTGCCTGTGGAACTCCCTTCCTTTTACTTGCTTCCCTGATAGCTACAATCTCCAAAATTTTATATGTAATGTCAGTTACCATCTTCTATCTTCTTGAATCCTGTTCATCTTTTATCCTTTCATTAATAACCCCTTTACCCAATTTTTCTGTCACTGTAACCCCCTACGCACTATTGGCGGTCCCACCTTGCTTGGGGTGAAATGATTAAAAACAAAATTCTATTTTATTTCTTACTAACAGTATAGCCTGGTGTTGCTTGGGTGTAGTGAAAGCTTTAAAACTAATCCATAGTCCTGGAGCTCAGACTCTTTGGACGTTGGCACGAAAGACTAAAAAGCAATAGAATAAAAGGGCTAAAAGAAATACAGACATACAGGCAGATAAACAGACACACACACAAACATCTTGCCTTTTATATATATATATATATATATATATATTTTATCAATTTTTTGCACTATTGTAAGAACTGCAACGTTGAAACTTCTGAATATTGTTTCTTATGTCTTTGTCTATGAATGTATTAAAATCGGACCACTCCTTCTATAACCCAATTTTTTCAATTATCGATTTTTGATATTTATCGGGGGTACCTCGACACAAAACCTAGCTAAGAACACTCGTAGATGCTTATCGTACAACTGTGTAAATTTTCAAGAAAATCGGTTCAGCCATTTTGGAGTCTATAGATAACGGACACACACACAGACAATGTTCCATTTATAAATAAGTTTAGATGCACTTTTTTCACATCCAGGTATGATCCTCTTTCTTTACCAACTTATATTTGTATCCATTTTTATTCTAAAAAAAAAAATTCTATATATGTCTCCAATTATTGTTTTACATCAAGTATTTATTTGGTAAAGTAATTGGTGAGAAGAAAGAAGTAACATGGATGTTAAGAAAATTGCATCTTGGGAAAAGTTTGGAGTAAAAATATAAAGAAGTTAAAATTTTTTGGAGGGAAAAAAAGTCCTACAAACAAACTGACTTTGAACTAAAAATTGATTATTTTATAGTGAGAGAATATTTCCTTTACTTCGTCTTTTTTGTGATGGGACATATTGAGAGTATGAATACATCACTAACATTCTGTAATTTATTACATCATTTTCATAACTCTTTCTGTAAAAAGTTCTTATAATAATCAGGATGTGAAAAAAAGTTGTATAAAGTTTAAATGTTAAATGGTTACTTTGTTTTTATGAAGAACAAAAGTACATTGAAAAAAATTGAGTATTGGGGAAATAATTTTTTTTCTTTGTTCATTTTTTATTTTACCTTTGGGAGCATAAAAAATCATAATCTCAGGTGTTTGCCTTGACCTAGATTTTGTCTTAAACTTTTAACATCTCACCCATGAGATTTGTAAAATTAGCATCACTTATTTTATTTATTTTTTAAATTTTTTACTTATAATCTTTCTTGAGTTATATATATTTTTTTTTATAGTTTCTCATACATGTCTGAAATCTTAAGATGATTACAAAGCTATTTGCCATGATAAAGTAAATATAAGATCATATTCAGTAAGCGATGATTTTCTTTTAATATGAGAAGTGGTGATGGTATTCAACTTAACATATATTTTGTTTAATATTGTTACTGCCATATCTATCTATGTAGTGTGTTCCTTTTTATCTGGCCTCACTGGAACCCTAATTAAGGTTAGAAATATATTCTCAACACCTAGGAGTCATCTATGCTAAGGTTGAAATTTTCCTGTTGCACTTAAAAGTAGGTGGATAGGGTCGATTCCTGATACCAGAGAAGTCCCAAAAGAGAAGTACTGAAGGAGATTAAGAAGTTTTTGTTTCTTTCCCCATTAATGCATGGAGATGTGCACATTAAATCGATCCTGTTTCTGTTTGGAAATTTTACAAGACTATTTTGAACTTTCTATTGGCTGGATTATATAACATGCTCACCTCACCTCTTCAAGTGGATGTAATATTTGTACCTAGTATGTTTAAGAGATACAGATATTAACCTGTTAAAACAAACTTTATTTAACTTCGTCTACATTCTTGTGTGAGTTCCTTGTGGTTGGCTAAAATGTCCGCTGGCTTGAGGAGCACGTGTGGCTGGTGTGAAATCTTTTGAGGAACTAAAAAAACTGACCTGCTACTAGTTGTTGGTCAGTAGGGATGGTTGAGAGAGAAAAGAGAGGGAGTGAGAGATGAAGGGATTTCTGGGATAGTAGTTTGTGACCTAGGTGGAAGCACCTGGAGTAGAGGAGGGAGAAGAAGACAAAGTTAATGTTTAGGTAGTATTATTTCTGACCTCTAGTAATGGGGTACTACATGGACTTTCCTAGTTTAGCTGGGTTCTATAAATTATCTGGATTTCCTAGTCTCAGAAGCTTTTTATGGTACTCTCAAAAGGAGTATGCTAATTGGTTAACATTGTGTAACCAAGAATCAGGTTAACCTGACAAGAGACCCAGAGTTGGTTGCATGTAGTGCAGTAAACACCAGGGGTTATGTCCTCTTCCATAATTCTCTGTTAAGAGAGGGGAAATTCTACTTAAATTAGGTGGCACTGAGAAAACTTGCATATGAACAGTCCTGAGCAGGTATTAGTTAATAGTCAGAATGGGTTTGGGACTGAGAGAGTTATGTAACAACAACTTTTTTTATCAGTTGGAAGGAAGCAATATTAACATGTAGACTGTCAGTTTTGTGTCAAAGTTGAAGTTTACATTTACTTGGTTTAGAAAACCAGACAAGATGAATAGACATTGGTAGCTTTATATTTACTTTCCTATAAAGAGTATACACCCAACTTCACAAAGGAAAAGCTTCACTTTTAAAGGGGGTAAAATCATGATAAATTTCAAGACTACAAGTCTCTCTGTTTTGTTTTCATCTCCCCACTCTTTATTTTCTTTATTTTTCTCAAGCTTTACCCTCTTTTTCTCCTTCACATCTTCATGACCCCTTTTACCTCTCTTCTTGCTCTTCCTGATTCTACTGTAACACATCACCCAATAAGTCCCGAGCCTAACTAATAAAACAACAACTTTAAGGCAAAATTTGACTTTATGCATCAACATAGTCTCCTTCTGGGGTGATTCACTAATTCCAACACTTCTCTAACAATTTGATGCCTTTTTTGTCTTTGGCCTCAAAATATGCCTCAGTTTCCGATATCACTTCTTCATTGGAGACCAGATCTGGAGAATAAGGTGGATGCAGAAGCAATTCAAAGTGCAATTTATGTAGTTTTGCCATTGTTGTGATCAACTTCGGATACTGTGTTTGTCTTGGTGAAAGATCACTTTTTCTTCATTTGTGGCTGTTTTTGGTGATTTCCTTCTTCAAACGCACCAATAATGCTATATAATATTTGCTATTGATGGTTCTTTCTTTCTCAAGGTAATCGATGAACAAATACCTTGTGCATCCCAAAATACGAAGGCTAAAACCTTGAATGCTATTGTTGGTATCTTTGGTTGCTTTGAACGGCTTTCACCTGCTGCTGTACACTCAGCTGACTGCTGATTTGACTCCATAGTGAAGCGGTGGATCTATGTTTCATCCATTGTCACATATTTATGCAAAAACTCCTTGTTTTTTTGAAAACAGTTGCAAACAATCCTCTGAATTGTCAACACATTGTTTTTGATCGACTGTGAGCAAACGTGGCACCCACTTTGAATACAGGTTTCTTATTGACAAATTTTATGCTAATGCATAAAAAATGCATTGACATATTTTATGCAAATGTAAAGGACAGGCATGAAATAAGTTTTTAATGGTATTATCCCTTATTACTCCAAACATTATTTTAATGTCTGTACTAGACAGGATGTGCGTTGTGGTTCAGTGGATATCGGCTTGGAACGAGAAATCGGAGAGCCGAGTTCAAATTCCATTTGAATTCCTTGCATTCACTTATGCACAAATACCCTTGGGAAAGGTATGAATCCGTCACTTCTCCCTCCAGTTATGAGTTAAATAGCAGGACAGATTGGGTTCTATAACCTTGGTCAGCAACCAATCTACTGCAGAAAGCAACGGCAACCTACTGTGGGATAATAATCTGCCCAGTCAGTTGTGTCTCTTTCGAGACATGATCACCCAAGCATTTATCACGTATAGCACTTAACTGACTGACTGAAGTAGACACATATTTTTGTTTTATTTTCCTTTTGTAAACTTTTCCAGGTCTATACATTCATGAGACTTAATAAAGGAAATGCTAAAGAACATATATTCTTTATTAAGTCTCTTGAATGCACTGGCAGGTAGATGGGGTTCATATTATTTACAAAAAAAATAAACAAAAACAAGCTATCTACTGAAAAATGTATACCCACTGAAAGCAATGCCTGATGTAATACACACACACACACACATATATATTGATGTTATTGGGTGTTGTTCTTTTTTTTCTTTTTTCAGTACTAATACTTTTATTATTTTTAGCCTTTTTTTACATGTATATGAGGTTATTATATTTGTATTTTCTTTCAGTATTTTTTTAGATGGAGTTTAGCAGGTATTCATGTGTATTTAAATGAGTACAAATTGAGCTATTGTCAGAGAGGTATAATGTGAGCCTTCTTGATAGGCATGTAGTGGTATGTCCAATATAATTATTCATGAATTTGGTTTGAACAGCAATGCAGTTTCTTAAATGACATGTGGATTCATATATAATATTGATTCTCTGTAATTTGGATCTTGCAGATTACTCTTGACTATAAGGGTAGCTGTATTTTTTTATAATTTTTCTAATATATATATATCTCTGGGAATGGTGGTAATCTTTTCTCCTCCCAGCTATGGGTTAAATAGCAGAGTAGACTGGGCTAATTAGCCTTACTTTGTAATCAGTCTAAGAGAAAGACAACTCTGAATTAAAATCAGAAAAATAGAAATCATGACTTTAAATCTTTAGTAAAATTGCAAATTTGGCAACTTTATAAGACAGTTGATATTTTTTTGTGCATTGTTTAGCATTAGACATCTTTTTTTTTTTCATCGTAGTTTAACAGATAAAAAAAATAACTGTATCATGAGAGAAATTGAAGGCTTCAACACAGTCAATTGACACATGTTACTAGATTATCTGAAATGGAAATAAAACAGTTATTAGGGTTTTATTTTATTTATGTCTGACATCAACCAAGCATGTTCACCAAAAAATCAATTGTAGATTCATTGGGGAATGATGTGTAGAACTAGTGCTTCACTTAAAGGGTAAAGATTTGAGAATTACAGTGTGCTAAAGGAATAATGGAGGTTGGTGAGTGATTGTTCAGGTTATTTACCATTGATCAGTTCATTTTCAATCTAGGAACTGAATCATTTTGAAAATGAGGCAAAAGATGTGGATGGAGGAAGAGGAGGAAAGGAGAAATACAGGAGGAAGAGGAGGAGGAGGAGGAAAGGAGAAAATATAGGGAGGAAAGGAAAAATATAGGAGGAAGAGGAGGAAATAAGAGAAATATAGGAGGAAGAGGAGGAGGAAAGAAAGAAGTATAGAAGGAGGAAATAAGTATAGGAGGAAAGAAAGAAGTATAGGAAGAGGAGGAAGAATAAAGATATAGGAAAAGAGAGGAAGAAAAAGAGGAGGAAGAAAGAAATATAGGAGGAAGAGAAAGAAAAAAAAGAATTGGAGGAAGAGGAGGAAATAAGTATAGAAGGAGGAGGAAAAAGAAGTATAGGAGGAGGAGGAAGAATAAAGATATAAGAAGAGGAAGAAAGAAATATAGGAGGAAGAGGAGGAAAGAAATATAGGAGGAGGAGGAAGAATAAAGATATAGGAAAGAAGAAAAAGAGGAAGAATAATAGAAGGAAGTAGGAGGAAAGAAGTATAAGAGGAGGAGGAGGAAAGAAAGAAATATAGGAGGAAGAAAGAGAAATATAGGAGGAGGAGGAGGAACTATAAGAGGAGGAGGAAAGGAAGAGGTATAGCAGGAGGAAGAATAAAGATATAGGAAAAAAGAGGAAAAAATAAATATAGGAAGAGGAGGAAGAAAAAAGAATAATTATAAAAATTTAAATAAAAATAAGAGAAATGAAATTACATGAGAAACAGAATTTTTATGTGTCGAATTAAATTCTTGAACAAGATTGAGAAAGACTGGATGTCAAGAAGGAACAGAAATTAAAAACCAGAAAAAACAGATTGGTTTGAAATAGAATAAAAGCAATGTGATAGCAAAGACGGTGAAAGAAAACAGGTTACGAGGGGGTGGGGAAAAAATATTGAGAAAGAAAATGCTCAAAAGAAAGAAAGGAAAGAAAATAGAGAAAAAAAAATGAAGGAAAATTTAAGCAGTGATAAAGGAAAAAATCAATGAGTTCAAAAGAGATATAAACAATACAAAAAAGAATGAGTTAAAAAAAATTAACAGGAAAAATTAATTGAAAACTTCAAAAGCAATAATTACTAAAGTTGTAATTAACACCACTGTCATCACCATCAACATAATTATCTAGTATCATCATCATTATAATTTACCATCATCATTGTTTTTATTATTTGCGGTAATCATAAAAAATTCATCGCAACTTTCATAATTTACATTTTAAATATCAGAATTACTTCTTTTTGCTTGAATTTCTAGGATGAGGAGGTAGCAGTATTTAGATTATTTACATTTGGATTATTATCCTTGTCTTTGTTGTTGTTATCACCTGATCACCTTCTCTTTGAATTTCTGTGATGTTGTGGGGAAAATTGTGAAAAACGGCTTACCTCAGAAATGCCAACGAGTCTGTGTATTGTGTAAAATCCAGCTGCTCCATGGTAAAAATAACCAAAATGGCGGCGCCCATGTTTTATGTCAGGCAGTCTTGGACAATTAATGCGAAATCTCGTTGTCTCATTATTTGCATGCAAATTATGGTTGGTCCTCGACTGTATAAAGCAAGCCGTTTTTTTGAGAATGGGAGAGTGCATTTTTTTCTTGTGGACTGTGCTCGGGTTGTTCGAGAAGAAGAGGAAATAAGAGATGGCTCTCACCTGTTTTTTTTTTCCTTTCATACCACAGACGAGAATTTACTAGTGCTTACATTATTTGAACTAATATCCTCATCTTTGTTGTTGTTATCACTTGATCACCTTCTCTCTGAATTTCTGGGATAAGGATTTATCAGTATTCACATTGATTACATTTGGACTAATACCTGCATCTTTCTTTTTATTATCACCTGATTGCCTTATGTCTGAATTTCTGAGATCATTAGCTATAAGTATTTATGTTTGGACTAATATCCTTATCTTTCTTGTTGTTATCACAATATTTTGACCATTGTACCCTCCAGCTTTCTGTTGATCTGGGTAACCATTTTAGATTAAAGAGCTCATTTGCAAAAGTTACTCAGATTGATAGACACATTAAGAAACCTGGAATTCTGAAAATTGTCTGCAGAAAAGCTTTAACCATATGCAATTCTACTGTTGTTCATCACATTGTAAATAAATTACTGAGATCTTAACGCCCATCATGCTGATTGGCTAAAAAACTCTGTTACTGATTCAGCTGGCATCCACGCCATGAACTTTGCCATTCCCCAATCCCTTACGCAAGTGGTGGATTTCCCCACACAGTTTCCAAGCATCCCCTCAGGACATGCCTCTCTACTAGATCTATGCTTCAACTCTGTACCTGACTTCTGCCAAGTCTCACAACTTTGCCCTCTCGACCACTCCGATCATACTGTTGTCTCTCAATATTTCTCACCACTCTCACTCTCCCCAGGAGCCTCCTACCTACAGGATCTCCTACTGCTACCAAAGAGCTGACTGGGACATGCTTCGATTTCCTATGCAACGTCCCTTGGGGAAATGTGTTCAGTCTCCCAGTTGATGACTGTGCCTCTGAGATTTCTTCCTGGGTGAAAGCTGGCATTGATGCCTTCATACTTACCAGGAAGTTTTGTCTTAAACCTCATTCCTCCCCTTGGTTCTCTCCTGCCTGTTTGGCTGACATTTCCCACAGGAACCACTACTTCCGACTATTTCAGAGACATGCATCTGACCACAATAGGCACCTATTTACCTCTGCTCATAATGAGTTTAAGAGGATCCTGAATGACGCCAAGCGGTTGTTTGCTGAGAGAATGAGACAGTGCATAACGGATCGCAAATCCTCAACCCCTCTCCCTTAATCAATGAATTTGAGGTCCTCACAGCATCATCCAACTTCACACTTGACTCATCTGGAGTACCCACACCTGACTTCCCTATTAGAACTGATGCTAAACTGAATGATGTTCACATTACCCAGTCACTGGTATCTAAGGTAATATCAAAACTTGACCCCCATAAGGCAAGTGGAGGTGATAGAATCCCGGTCATTGTCCTTAAGAAATGTGCCCCTGAACTCTCCTCTGTCCTCTCTAAATTCTACAATTACTGCCTTTCTGCTTCCTGTTTTTCTACATGCTGGAAGTCCTCTTCTGTGGTCCCTGTATTTGAGAATTCGGGGGAACCCTCGGACCCATCCAACAATTGACCTATTAGCCTACTACCAATTTTTGGGAAAGTGCTCAAGGACATTATTAATGCTGAAATAGTTTAACATCTTACTGCTCATAAACTATTCTCAGACAGGCAGTATGGCTTCCGCTTTGCCAGGTCCACAGCTGATATGCTAACAACCATCACGAAGTATATATACCAAGCCCTTGATAAGTTCGACGTGGCTTGTGCTGTTGCCCTGGACATCTCCAAGGTTTTTGATAGGGTTTGGCATGCTGGCCTTCTACACATGCTGCGGGGTTATGGTATCACTGGATGCTTATTTGATCTAATTCGATATTTCCTACGTAACCGCTTAATGAAGGTCAAGCTGAATGGCATGCCTCCACATCCTACTGTACAAACACTGGTGTCCCTCATGGCTCGATCAACTATTATTATTATTATTAGTTCTTCTTCAGTTATTATTATTATTATTATTATTAGTTCTTTTTCAAATATTATTATTATTATTGGTTCTTTTTCAACTATTATTATTATTATTGTTAGTTCTTTTTCAGTTATTATTATTATTGTTAGTTCTTTTTCAGTTGTTTTTATTATTATTATTATTACTAGTTCTTTTTCAGTTATTATTACTATTAGTTCTTTTTCAACTATTATTATTACTATTATTAGTTCTTTTTCAGCTATTACTATTATTGTTAGTTCTTTTTCGGCTAATTATTATTATTATTATTATTAGTTCTTTTTCAACTATTATTATTATTAGTTCTTTTTCAACTATTATTATTATTAGTTCTTTTTCAACTATTATTATTATTATTATTAGTTCTTTTTCAACTATTATTATTATTATTATTAGTTCTTTTTCAACTATTATTATTATTATTATTATTAGTTCTTTTTCAACTATTATTATTATTATTATTAGTTCTTTTTCAACTATTATTATTATTATTATTAGTTCTTTTTCAACTATTATTATTATTATTATTAGTTCTTTTTCAACTATTATTATTATTATTATTAGTTCTTTTTCAACTATTATTATTATTATTATTAGTTCTTTTTTAGTTATTATTTTTTATTAGCTCATTTTCAGTTATTATTATTAGTTCTTTTTAATTATTGGTAGTAGTAGTTTTTTTATTGTTATTAATTATTGGTAGTAGTAGTTCTGTTATTAGTAGTTTTAGTAATAATTCAGTCCAATGTCTCTTACACCAAATTCCCAAACCTGTGTGTTTGTTTATAAAGTTTCATTTTTGTATATGTAAATTTTTAATATGCCAGATTATGTTGATTGTATATGGTATCAGCATTGGCTTCCCTCTGTCTTTGCTAAAAAATATTTTCATGGCTACTGTTCTTATGAGCTTTTCTCTTTAGTGGCCCAAATGCATGAATTTAAGTGTGCTACAAGACTGGCAGATAGGTCTCACCATTATACTAGAAGTAACTGTCTGTTCTATTGTAATAGTTTTTATTTCTCACCTGTTCGATTATAGATACATCACCAGCTGTTGTGCAATCACCAAAGCTAGATAGGTGACTACTGGGAATACCAAGTGCTGTAAGTTTGGATATGTAGGTGGTGTAGCATATACTGTCTGGAAATTGTTAATTGGTTAGCCAAGTTCCAATTACAGTTTGGTTCATTATATACACTTATACACAAACACCCTTTGGAAAAGGTATGAATTCACCTTAAACTGGGGGTTAACTAGCAAAATCTGTATCACTAAAACATTATCTCAAAAAAAAAAAAAATCTTACCATATAAAAACATTTTCTGGCTTAAAATAACCTACAAAGATTTGATTAACTGTAGAAAACAAATAAACCAGTCAAATTTCTCCCTTCCATTTTCTTGCTTCCCTGCCAACTACAAACTTCAAAAATTTAAATGCATTGCTAGTCACAATATTCTGTCTTCCTGAATCCTATTTCTTTATTGTCCTTTTCCTCACTTTTTCTCACTAAAGTCTTCTCATTCTTTTTCAGTCTATGTAGGACAATCTCATCAGAGGTGAAGGAAAGACTTGAAGCAACCAAAATGGGGATTTACAGAAGGATGCTGAGGATACCATGGATGAAGTATGTGAGCAACGACAAGGTTTTGAAGAGGATGGACACAAGAAGGAAACTGATACTTAACATCAGGAAAAGACAGCTGAAGTTTTTAGGATCTCACTGGAAACAAAGAAAAGAGTGCTGGACTGCTACATGATGTCAGTTCTTCAATACGGCAGTGAATGCTGGACAATATCATCAAAAATGAGGACAAAACTGGAAGCAGTGGAAATGTGGTTCTACAGAAGGATGCTGTGGATATCGTGGACTGAGCATGCAAGCAACGATGAGGTGTTGGAAAGAATGGCAACAAAAAGGAAATTGATGCTGAGCATCAGGAAGAGACAAGTGAAGTTCCTGGGACACGCAATGAGGAAGGAGAGCCTGGAGAACCTGATATTGACTGGCCAGATAGAAGGAAAGAGAGACAGAGGAAGGCAGTGGATAACATATTTGCAGGGCCTGATCAGGTGGTTGACTGAACGAGGGTTGGCAGGTGTAACGGGAGCAAATATACTAGGAGCCACAAGGGATAGGGAGACGTGGAGAACCATGATCGCCTACGTCCTGAAAGGACAGGGCACATAGAGGAAGAAGAAGAATGAGGAAAGAGGGCTTAGAGAACTTTGATAGATGGGAAGAGAGACAAGGGTAAGCAGCGCATCACATACCTGATGAATTTGTATACCATGGATGGTTCGTGCGATCAATGATGAGGTTTTGAAGAGGATAGACACAAAAAGTAAACTGATATTCAACATCAGGAAAAGACAGCTAAAGTTTTTAGGACATGTGGAATTCGAAATCGGGAAGCTGAGTTCGAATTCCAGTGGAATTCACTTATGCGCAAATACCCTTAGGAAAGGTATTAATCCATCTCTTCCCCCCCAGTTATTGGCTAAATAATAGGACAGATTAGGTTCTGTAGCCTTGGTTGGTAGCCAGTCTACTGCAGAAAGCAATGGCAATCTACTGCAGGATAATCTTCTGCCCAGTCAGTCATGTCTCTTTTGAGACATGATCGCCCAAGCATGTATCACATATGGCACTTAACTGACTGAATGAGGAAAGAAGGCTTGGAGAACCTGATGCTCATGGAATGGATGGATTTAGAGGAAGAGAGACAAAGGAAATCAATGCACGATATATGTAATGGACTTGATGGTGGAGCAGGGATTGAGTGAGATAACAAGAGAAGGGGTAATAAGAGAAACAAGGGATAGGGAGACGTGGGAGGCCATGATTGCGTATGTCCTGAAAGCACAAAGAAGAAGAAGCAGAAGTTTTGTAGCATTAACAGCTGACACTTTCTTTATATTCCATCTCTTCTCCTACAGCTTATGTAAGTAATGCTCTTTTCTTTTCTTCTTTAAATGTAGACATATAGACATATATAGACATATATAGACATATAGATTCTCTGGTCAAAAGAAGATATACTTTCCACAATCAAACTTTATAGAATCAAATGTTTTATAAAATGCCTGTCTTGCATTTTGTAGTATCATTTAATAAGAACATATTGAGTGGTATTAATACTTCCTTGCAAGATAAAAATACCACTCCGGTGAGGTCCTATTGTATTCATCATCATTTATCTATCACACCCAGATGGTGCATAGGGCAGCAACTTTTAGTTGCTGTTTCTGAGGGCCGATATAGGCTCAAGATTGAAATTCTCAGAGCAAATTGCTATCACAAAACTTCGCCCAGATATAGTTTTCTTCTCACATAAATTGAAGAAGATAGTCTTGTGGGAACTGACAGTCCTCTGGGAAGAAAACGCAGAGGAAGCTCATGAAAGGAAGAAGTTAAAATATGACGAACTGCTGGAGAGTTGCAGAGTTAAAGGCTGGAGGGCTAGTTGCACTCCTATAGAAGTGGGGACTAGAGGATTTGCAGAAAGGTCCTTATGCAAAGCCTTAACATATATTGGGATAGTGGGAGTAAAAAAAAGAAAAGCACTCAAGTCCATAACCGAAACAGCAGAAAGAACAGCTAATTGGTTATGGATCAAAAGAGAGAGTGCCTGGATTCCAAATTGTTAGCTAAAATTCCCCAAAATTCTGTGTCTAAATTAATGTTTCAGACGAGCTCATGTGCGGTTCGTCTCTAAATGGAAAGTGGCTCTGACTGTTGCCAATTGGAAGCATTTGCAGGGTTTCATACCGGGCCTAAACGTAATTTTCCAGTGTCTGAAAGCGCTTATCGAGGGTGGGCTGGAGGCTGATCATTTCTGGTCAGGTCAGCGCAGTGAGGGGGTATGATGTTGAAAGACCCTCGAAACCCCCTAGTGGTCCTCACGATGACATCACTGACGACACTCTCTAGTGCCCCCATTACGGTGTGTATGTTTGAAATAATAAACTGTTTTTTACAGGGCAGGGTTGTTAGCCCTGCACCCAACCCCCAAACCTGGAGGACCAGTGGACCATTATTGGTCCTTACGTTTACAGCACCTGGTATTCCCAAATGGTCACCCATCTAAGTACTGACCAGGTTCGATGTTGCTTAACTTCAGTGATTGGACGGGAACCGGTATGTTCAACACGATATGGCCGTAGACTTCTATTGTATTACCATTTTGAAATCTTAAATATTTTGAATTTTGCAACATTAAAAATTTTTTGCAACATGCTGATATGTATTGAAATCTTCACAATATTTAGTATTTTTGAAGTTATTACTGACATTTTTGTCAAGATTTACAAACTCCACGTTTAATTCAATTTCACAAACCTGATTCATTTAGAAAAATACTTTCACAAAAAAAAACCCTACTACATGGTTTAATAATTTCTTAAATTTAATTTTAGAATAAATTCTTAGGATTTCATACTCTTGAGTATGCAACATACAATATGAGTAAATATTTCTGTCTGGAGCCAAATTCCAACTTTTTGAAGCATTTGGTTTCTTGATTTTTTTATTGTTCTCACAAACACAGAGCAAACTTGAAATTTGAGTTCTTGTATATAAAAACTTAAGGAAAAGATATGCAAAAACAACATTGCATATCTAATCTAATCTAGACTTATTTATAAATGGAACTTTGTGTATGTCTGTGTGTCTGTGTCCGTTACCTATAGACTCCGAAATGGCTGAACCGATTTTCTTGAAAATTTACACAGTTGTACTATAAGCGTCTGCGAGTGTTCTTAGCTAGGTTTTGTGTCGAGGTACCCCTGATAAATATCAAAAATCGATAATAAAAAATTGGGTTATGGAAGAAGTGGTCCGATTTTAATCAAATTTGATACACTCATAGACAAAGACATAAGAAATGATATTCAGAAGTTTCAAGGTTGCAGTTCTTACAATAGTGCAGAAAATCAATAATATATATATATATATATATATATATATATATATATATAAAAGGCAAGATGTTTGTGTGTGTGTGTGTCTGTTTATCTGCCTGTATGTCTGTATTTTTTTCAGCCCTTTTATTTTAGTTTTTGCTTCGGGTTTGGCTCTAAGTAGGTATAATTGTAGTTCTTAGTCTCAGCCATGATACCATTTACTCAGAGGACTTATTTAGCCTTCAAAATTCAGTTTCAAATGAAAAAATTTATATGATATCGATACCAGGAAATCAAAATTTGACTTACATTCATTCATTTTTCTTTCAGTCTACGGTTTCGCTTTAACTGGAAACAACTATTGCTTTTTAGTCTTTCGTGTCAAAGTCCAAAAAGTCTGAGCTCCAGGACCATGGATTAGTTATAAAGCTTTCATTACACCCAAGCAATGCCGGGCTATACTGCTAATGTATATATATATATATATACCTTACTCTTTATTGTGAAGATTGTGTAGCTTGTTCATATATACTCATCGTTAGAAGCTGTGATAAATAGATTTGTATATAAGATGAATAGTGAGCAATCAAATGGTAAAATAGGGGAAAAATATAATGCCCATTATTCCACGGTTTTCTACTTAAGAGCACTTAGAATTTGTAGATTTACAGACATATCAGCAGAAAATGACTTAAAAATGATTCAATACTATTTACAGACATGTGAACACAGAAAATGGCATTGACATATCAGTTTACTGCTGCAACAGTTCTTTGCTTTTATTGTTCTTTTAGTTTTTTTATTTAAACCTATTTTTACTACAAATTACAGGGGACTTGTCTATCATCATTATCATTGTTTTTATTTCCTTCTCTTTTGTGATTCTGAATTCATATGTTCATTTGTCTCCTGTAATTTTACCTTGGCACTTCTATTCACAGCAAGAATAGATTATAGATCAGGCATTGATCTAAATGTAATTAAAAAAAAAAAAATCAATAATTTTCCATTGATCATTTCTTTCATCTGCAGAAGCTGATGGGAAAAGCGTTTTATAATGGAATTTATTTATTTTTTACATGCACAGAAATTTCCTCTTGAGCTGCAACAAAAGGGGTCGAAATATTCTTTAGAAGTATTATTCTTTTTTTTTTTTATCATAAGCGGGAAAAATTGATTTAAATTAGGCTTTCTAAAGTATTGAATCATTGGGTTATTTCTCATGACCAGCTAATGAATTTGATTGAGCTCATGACAATTTAAAGAAAAATATATTATTCAAATGTTAGGGAGTAACTTGAACCTTTTTTGCATCATCGCTCGCTTTCACGTGGAAAAAAATTTTCATCACCCACCTGTATAGCAAATATTCAAAAATATACCAAAATTGTTTGGCAAAAGTTTCTTCTTCTTCTATGTGCTGTGTCCCTTCAGGATGTAGGCGATCATGGTCCTCCACGCCTCCCTATCCTAGTAGCTCTTAACACACTTTCTCCTGTTACCCTTCACAAACCCTGCTCTGCTATCCGTTTGCACAAGTCCATTAAGTATGATACATGTTGCTTTTCCCTGTCTCTTTTTTTCTCTGTCCTGTAAATCTCAGATTCCCTAAGCCCTCCTTCCTCACTAAAGGTTCCAGGAACTTCAGCTGTCTTTTCCTGGTGTTAAATATTAGTTTACTTTTCATCTCCATCCTCTCCAGAACCCTGTCGTTGTTCACATGTTCAGCCCATGGTATCCTCAGCATCCTTCTGTAGAACCATATTTCAAATGCTTTAAGTCTCTTTTTCATCTCTGAAGAGATTGTCCATCATTCACTGCCATATTGAAGAACAGACATCACATAATAATCCAGTACACTCTTCTTTGCTTCCAGTGAAATTTTCTTGTCTCTCAATACTCTACTCTTCTGGAATGCATCCTTGGTAGTGCCAATTTGGCTTTGGATCTCAGTGTCACGCTTACCATTTTCTATTAGACCACTTTCCAAGTATTTAAATTTCTGGACTTGCTTGATTTTTGTTACTGGTTCATAAACTAACTTTATGATGTAAAAAATATATATATCAAAGGGAGGTAACAAATAATGCTACCATATTAAAGAACAAACAAAAATAAACTTGACCATTGAAAACTGCATATAATTTAATTTTAAGGTTAGCATTGCAAGAATTGACAAAAAAGTTAGACTACTTTTGTTTATAACTATAAAATTGAAAACAATATATACTACTAGTTAATAATAAAAATACAGCAAATATTTTTTGTTAGGCTTAATACTATTTTTGAATATTAATAATTTTTTCAAAACCACAGAAAATACCAAAATATTCCTTGTTTGTAAGATTTATATTTCACCTATGAATTGGACCCAGTTATTTTAATTTCGACTTTTTGATTTATTTTTAAACAGGTTCTTTGTATAACTCATTTGAAAATTTTTTCAGGTAACATGTTGAAAAACCTTTTTTAGATTCAAAATCCTCTATGACCCACCAAAATTTCCAGTTATTTCTCAGTTTCTGTTTTTTTGCTTCTCACCCATACAACTGTTGAAATCACCCAGATTTGTAAACTCTGGTGTATGTAAATGAATATGGTGACTGAGTGGTTAGAATGTTTGCTTTCTGACCATGAAGTCCAGGTTTGAATTTTGCTATGGTCAATTTGTCAGGAAAGTAACTTCTTGATGTTATCTGTATGGAGAAGATGGTTCCAACATGTGATACCTTTGGAATGTGTCTGAAAAACCATACCACAGCTTGTGACTGAAACTCTCGGTAGACAGGACTCTTTAAGAGTCATTGGTGGCTTGGAAGAAGTCTTAAGCCTTGGGTGGCAATCTCATATATAAAAATGCCTGGATATAGGGCTGGCGATCCATGTTTGTATTAGTCATTGAAAGAAGTCCATCATGTCTACTCCTAACACCAGGGTTTGAGTACAGCAATGCTTGACCATGTTGTGTGGAGTGGGATTGTCAATGGATTTCTGACTAACCATTGGTTGGTTGAAGGATTATGATGAAATGAATATCAAATTTGAGTCAAATTCATTACATTCACTTACACACAAATAGCCTTAGGAAAGGTATTAATCTTTCTCCTTCCAGCTATAGCTAAATATCAGAACAGATTGAGTTCTCTAGCCTTGTTTGGCAACCAGTCTACCACAGAATATAATGGCAACCTACTGCGGAAAAATCTTCTGCCCAGTCAGTCATATCTCTTTTGAGACATGCTTACCCAAGTGTGTATCATGTATGACACTTAACTGACTGACTGGTTCCTGTGCCGTAAATCCTCAACAAAAAGTCTGAAACTGCAGATAGTAATGAACCCTATATATAACCATACATCTGGTCGTAAGCACCATATATAATCTGTACTCGTGCTGGCCACCAAATGCAACACATTTGTCTAGGTTTTGAATATCATGCAAAGGGTGTTATATTTCAGTGAAAATGAATGCTGGTTCATTTTCTTCACTGGAATTTGTCTAGTTGAGTCATTTGTTGTGTACCTGCCAAAAATGAATGTTGATGGGTTGTGTTGATCTGGGTGAGATTTTGATCATACTGTCTCTTCAGTATCAAGGGATCTTGCTGAAAAAGTGTAAATGTGCCAACAGAGGAGACAATGCTGTTGAAAAATTATCATTAATTTAATTAAAGGTGAAATTTTAAAAATCCTAGAACTTCTATAGGACTGTTTCAATTGCTTCTATTCTACTCTTGGGGCATGCACGGAGAGGTATCTGTTTAGTAATCTAAATTGATGGTACAACTGTACTATCTCTTTAATGCATGATGAAGGGTGGGGCTGCTTATTTTCTCTGCATTCATTTAACCATGAGGTATGTATTCTGAAGATCTCTGGTAACTGTCTTTTGAACTCTACTCATTTCCGTACATGCGTACTCAATTTATGTAGACTTTGGTTTGGAAATATACATGATTAATTAGCTTCTCAAACAAAGAACTGTTATAAAACCCAGATGATTGTACTGTGTGGAGCTTTTCAGTTTTGGTCAGCCTTTTTAAGTTTGCAAAATTTACACTGAAATCTATGTGAATATGCCAGATTTTAAAGTTACTGAAAACTCTGTAGACTTTTGGCAAACTTGTTAGTCATGGTGTTGAGCCAGGGGTATCAGTTATGCTAAATTTTATTATATCTTACTTAGTTTAATTTGAGTTCAAACTCATCCAAGGCACACCTTATTTTATAGGTTTAAATTAATATTTTTAAGCTGGGCATTTTTTCCCATCAGAATCCAATCTACTCCTTTGCTCAGGCTTAAGTATTTCAATACTTCAAGTCACTAATCACTTCATGTGCACTCATATGACTCAACCAGAGCTGCTATCACACACACACACACACACACACACACTTTTTTCCTAAGAATGCATAGAAATATATACACCTATGATAAAGCCTCATTTATAAATTAGGCACAAGAAAAACTGAACAATAACTAATTATGTAATAACACTCTTCCCAGCTACCCAACCCTGACCCTCGGTATTCTTACTCGTCTATCACCCTCCTTCTGACATTTCTTATAGCTAACCACTCTTTCTCATCACTTTCCCCTATGTAACCCCCTGCACAACAGTGGCAGTGAAATGCCTTGCTTGGGGTGAAATGATTAAAAAAAAAATTAGGATGGAAGATTATAACTTAATGTGGATTTGGACAAGGTCTTTAGAAAGAAGAGTGCTGAACTGCTATGTAATATCTAATCTCCTAAAAGACAGTGAAAGCTGGACAATCCTCTCACAGTTTAAGATGTAATTCTACTGACAAAAGAACTTAGAAAGAAAGAGTGCCGAACTGCCATGTAATAACTAATCTCCTAAATGGTAGTGAATGTTAGACTATCCCCTTACAGTTGAAGATATTTCAAGCAACAGAGACGTAACTGTACTGATAAAAGACCTTAGAAACAAAAGAATGCTGAACTGGTATGTAATATCCAATCTCCTACATGGCAGTGAATACTGGACAATCTACTCATAGATGAAGAAGAGACTTGAAGAAACAGAAATGTGGTTCTACAGAAGGATTGTAAGAATACCATGAACCAAATATGGGAATGATGAAAAAGTTTTAGAGAGAATGGAAACAAAAATGATATTTATACCTAACATCAAGAACAGAGAGTTGAAATTTCTAAGAGTCATAGTGAGGAATAAGGGTTGGGGAATTTAATAACTCACAGGATAGATTGAAGAAAAGAGAGACAGAAGAAAACAGTGAGAGAAGGAAGTTTAGGAGAGATAACAAAAAGACAAAATTTACTAAGCTAGAAAAGAACAGGAGATTATGGAGAGCCATGATTGCCAATGTCCTGAATGGACATGGCACATAGGAAACAGAAAATATGGAATTTAATTAAAATTTATATGTTTAACCACAACTTTAATATTATTTTCTTGAAGTATTATTATCTTAGCTAAAAAGGTAATATTTTATAAAAAAACTTATTTTTTGATTACTGTATATTATACTCCATAGGTGAATTGGCATGACGAAGGAAGCATTCCAGAAGTTGAGTAAAGTATTAAGAAACAGGACAATTTCGCTAGAAACAAAGAAGAGAATACTGGATTGCTATGTGATGTCAGTTCTTCAATATGGCAGTGAATGCTGGACAATATCATTGAAGATGAAGGAAAAACTTGAAGCAACTGAAATGTGGTTCTACAGGAGGATGCTGTGAATATCATGGATCAAGCATGTGAGCAATGATGAAGTCTTAGAAATGATGAAAAGGAAATTAATACTGAGCATTAGGAAGAGACAGCTGAAGTTCCTGGGACATGCAATGAGGAAGGAGGGCTTGGAGAACCTGATACTAACAAGCCAGATAGAGAGAAAAAGAGACAGATAACATATTTGAAGGACCTAATCAGGTGGATGATGGAATGAGGGTTGCATGGAGTAACAGGAGAAGGCGTGCTAAGAGCCACCAGGGATAGGGAGACATGGAAAGCCATGATTGCCTATGTCATGAAGGGACAGGGCACATAGAAGAAAAAGAATATTATACTCATGTATAAGCCAATTTCATGTATAATGCGGCCCTTGAATTTTTTTGCATGAATTCTAATTCCGCCAAAAAAATTTACCTGTGTACTCTGCAACTGATCACCATAAATGTATGATTTTTAACATCTTCAAAAAAAAAATTACCTGTGTATAGTACAAACCCCTATTTTTTGTATAAGAAACTGATCATTATTTACATTGTTCGGACTGTTGTTGTCATCTTTGTGTCCATATTCACAACGTTCCAACCATTGTACACTTTGATCCTTTTTCAGGTGATTGGAATTTTGAACTAAACCTTTTATTTTGTTCACTGTGTAGGTTGTTCTTGTTCCATGAGTCATGCCACGTCCAGATGTCTCATTTATCTCTATTTAACTCCACTCTCTAAGTTTTTGTATACTATTGCTGAAGCCAGGTATTGAATTCACACCTTTTTGGTTAAGTCACTGGATTTAATAAATGTTTTTATCCACTGGGATGGCCCAGTGAAAAAAAGCAAAATCTTAGAAGAGTTAAATGACCTTTTTAAGGGATGAACGTCTTGATCAGATCTTATATATAAAATGTGTTAGTATAAAATGTCTTGCCTTTAGACTGCTCAACCACAGATTACATCAGTCCAATGACCTTTTTTAAGGGATAAATGTCTTGTTCAGATCTTGAATTTAACCTTTTTTTTTTTTAAATGACCAGATGTTAATAGCTAGAAAAATAAAGGCAATGCATTTAAAGTGGATTATTTAAACACAAACATTTGACCAGCATATCTGTATTGAGTTTGTTTTAAGTGGTTTTATTGACTCTAAATGAAGACATTCTTAATGTTTTATGCTTGGTATAGAATAATGTTATCTCATGAGTAAGTTTCATTGTTTGCATAATGCGAAAACATTGACTATCCCTTTACTTATGAAATCACATCAAGTTTATTGCATTAGTGGTTGGTCCTGTAATTGCCTTTTGAGTGACTTGCTTTTGTGTTTTCCTTTGTGGGACCTAGTTTGTTTCTGAAACAATTTTGGGTGTTGCTTGTGGTACAGTGGATATCAGCTCAGAATGAGAAATTGTAGAGCCAAGTTTGAAATCCAGTTGAGTTTGTTGCATTCATTTACACTCAAATACCTTTGGGAAAGGTATTAATCTGTTGCTTTTCCCTCCAGCTATGGGTTAAATAGCAGGATAAATTTGGTCCTATAGCCTTGGTTGGCAACCAGTCTACTGCAGAAAGTAATGGCAAGCTACTGTGGGGAAAATCCTCTGCCGAGTCAGTCATGACACTTTCGAGATATAATCACCAAAGAGTGAATCACGTATGGCACTTACTGACTGATATTTTATTTTAGAGCATTTTTTAATTTAAAATTGGGATGTTTAGTGTTATTTTTTTCCTCAATGCTATCGACCATAATTATTAGGCCACCCCAATATTTAAAAAAAATTATGTATTTCATACTATTTTTTAGTATTTATTGCCAAGTGAATAATTGTAAATGAAAATAAAATGGTCTTTTTGTTAATACTGCACAATAACATGTGCATCAAATGAATTTATAAACATTTATTAATTGCCTATATTGCAGTTTCATCAATGAAAGTATGAAGAAAATTTAGAGTGATTCGAATGAGTTCATCTTTGCTTCATTGCCTTGTAAAATTTTGCAATGTAATAATAACAAAAGAACCATTCTATTTTCATTTAGAATTATCCACTTGGCAATAAATGCTAAAAATAGTATGAAATACATCATTTCTTTTAAAAAAAAAAACTGGCGTGGCCTAATAATTATGGCTGGTAGTGTAGGTTTATAAATAAAATTTCTATATTTTCCTTGATGAAGTTTCCCAAGGAATGAATCATGCTGACATAAAAAGGTTTTCCTCTTGTCTTTTATTTTATTTATATAGAATTAACTGCAATGAAATCATTACTTGAAGACTCTATACAACAGTAAAATGTTTCAATAACTGAAATTGTTCTGAAAGAAAATTGAATACATGTACTTTAAAAACAAATTTGAACTGATGCCTCTTATGGTCATTTAATATTTATAGGGATTAAATAAAAGTATGAAATAAATTAAAAAACACTAAATAAAATAAAAATACAAAATAAAATAAAAGTACGAAATAAAATAAAAGTACGAAATAAAATAAGCATAAAAATCGCCCAGGAATCCTCTCACAGGAAAGACAATAGACGCATGCACGTAAAGAGAGGCCTCCTGGTGCCAAAAATAAATTTGATCTCTTTCTCTGTTGGACTTTGGATGGTAAAGACGTGCCAAACTGTTCGGGAAAGAATTTCCCCAACAAGAGGTCGTTGGAACCAAAAATAAAATCAGTGTCCAAACTGTCCCTCTAGTGTCTCTGTATCTTTCCTTTTCTCTTTGCCTATTTATTTCAGCAGTGAAAGATATTCAACAAGTTTTGGATGTTTAGGTGAAAGAACCAACCCAGCAGTGATAGCCATAACGTTCCATATATTAATGTCCTTAAAACAATTTTGGACCTTTTGAACATTATCATAAAAAAAAAAAAAATTACATTAAGACAATTGTCATCATCTTTGTTGTTATTACAACATATCAGGTGTATATCGATCCAGGTAACCTACAGGGAATTTTGAACTGAACCCTTTATTATTCTAACCATGTCAATCTTTTTGTATCCTTGGCCTTACATGTATCCATGTCAGTCCTTGTATATAATTGTCAGTCCTTTTGTACCCTTGCTTTCACATGTATCATAGTCAATCATTTTGTAGACTGTTCTCATTTCACTGCCTATGTCTTGGGATATCTTGTCTAGTTCTTTTTTTCTACATAGTTCCAAGTACATAGATTGAGCTCAGAATTACTGTCACCAAATACATGAATCAATATTTTAATTTCATAGGACAATTCTCTGTGGTAAATTTGGAGACTGCTGCTCTTTGTTATACTAGACTTCACCCGCTGAAGCTTTTCTTTTGTTACAGCTGCTGTAGTTGCAAACATGCTGTTATTTGTCTTTCTTTAGCTGCTCCCATAATGTATTTATTTCTATGCTAGGCCTAAACAGGTGTTCTTAGTTTAACATATGTGCATATTCTTTCAGACACCTATTGCTCCTGTATTCATCTCTGTTCAGTAGTTTCTTTTCATTCCCCAGAGGTTAATGATCACAATTTTTCCTCTATACATGATCATCCGTGTCTGATTTCATTGTCTCATCGCTTACTATGTCTTTTCAATATTCTCCAGCTTTCTTCACCTTTATTTTATTTACTATAACTTAAAGGAATGAAATCCACTTAGTTCTTGGTCATGTTCTCTCCCATATTTCTCCATAGAGTGGAGCTGCTTCTGAATAATGTCCTGATGCTAAATGAACCATAGATTTTCTAAATCTTTTTCCAGAAAGTCCTTGATGTAAAGCAAACAGACCATGGGGATTTTATTATTTTATTTTTCCCTTCTTCTATAAATGTATATTTATTAATATATCGTTTATAGCTATGTTATATATATATATAAGCAAGATATATATATTTCACCTGCAAGATCTAAACTACATCAAACCAATATTATTTATGAATTTACATATCCTTTGAAGAACTGCATTCTTGATCCACCCAATTTTATAAATAATTATATCAGCTATACAACTACAAAATTGACTTGAAGACTCACACTGCATCTCTCAGAAGAGAGCTCAATTAAATATCATTTAAACACACATACCTACCAAGCCCTATCCGTAACATACTTGTTAAAAACACAAATATCATAGCATCATCCACTTGCAAAAAAAGGCTAAAAATAATGGAAGCATTTTTAATAAGAAAAGAAAAACCCAGCACCCAATAATATCAACTACAAACAGGCTAAGAATGTACTTACTGTGTTCAGATCAGAAAATATACACATTACTCCATACATTCTGTCTTCTTCTTCTATGTGCCCTGTCCCTTCAGGACGTAGGCGATCATGGCTCTCCACGTCTCCCTATCCCTTGTGGCTCTTAGTATGTTTGCTCCTGTTGCTCCTGGCAACCCCCGTTCCATCATCCACCTGATCAGGCCCTGCAAATATGTTATCCGCTGCTTTCCTCTGTCTCTCCTTCCTTCTATCTGTCCAGTCAGTATCAGGTTCTCCAGGCTCTCCTTCCTCATTGCATGTCACAGGAACTTCAGTTGTCTCTTCCTGATGCTCAGCATCAATTTCCTTTTTGTTGCCATTCTTTCTAACACCTCGTCATTGCTTGTATGCTCAGTCCACGATATCCGTAGCATCCTTCTGTAGAACCACATTTCGGCCGCTTCCAGTTTTGTCCTCATTTTCGATGATATTGTCCAGCATTCACTGCTGTATTGAAGAACTGACATCACGTAGCAGTCTAGCACTCTTTTCTTCGTTTCTATTGAGATTTTCCTGTGTGTTAGTATTTTGCTCATCTTCTGGAACGTGTCTTTTGCCATGCCAATTCGCCTTCGGATCTCTGTGTCTCACTTTCCATCTCCTGTTAGAACACTTCCTAGGTACTTAAATTCTTGTACTTGTTTGATTCTGTTATCCCTCCCCCCCCCCACCTGTATTTGGCATTTTGCACTCCGTTTTATTCTGTCACACATAAAATAAAATCTATCTTTGATAATGGCTAAATGTACAGCCAAAAGTGCTCGGATAAACAAAACATTTGAAGAATTTTTATATAATGTATATCTGCAAGAGAAAAAAATCATAAGATCATATGAAAAATGACATAAAAAACTTAACCATAATACCTTGTCTGTCATTTGTAATGAAGCCTGCATAAAAGAGATGGCTGCCAAACAACATATATGCAATCACACACACATACACTACCAGCCATAATTATTAGGCAACCCCAGTTTTTTAAAATGAATGATGTATTTCATACTATTTTTAGTATTTATTGCCAATTGGATAATTCTAAATGAAAATAGAATGGTTCTTTTATTAATACTGCATGATAACATGTGCATCAAACGAACTGTTCTGATATCCAGTTTTTGTGCTCTCTTCCCCATGCTAGTCTCTTCTTCTTATTGGCTCTTCTTTCTGGCTGCCTTGTAAAATTTTGCAAAGTCATAATAACAAAAGCACCATTCTATTTTTATTTAGAATTATCCACGTGGCAATAAATACTAAAAATATTATGAAATACATCATTTTCTTTTTAAAAACTGGGGGGAGCAATAATTATGGCCGGTAGCGTATATATCTGTCACTTTCTTCCAGTTATGGGTTAAATAACAGAACAGATTGGGTTCTCTAGTCTTGGCTAGCAACCAGTCTACCACAGAAAGGCAACCTACTGTGAGATAATCTTCTGCCTAGTCAGTCATGTCTCTTTCGAGACATGATAGCCCAATCATGTTTCACGTATGGCACTTAACTGACTGAGTGTATATATAATGTGATTAAGACAAATAAAATTTGTCACTTAGCTAATTGATGTTATATTGACTAGAGATCTTTCAGGAGGTTTCAACAATTGAGTGATGTTTTTTCTCATTTTTCATTATTATTAATAAGTTTGTAAGTGAATGCAATGAATTCAACTGGAATTTGAACTCGGCTCCCCGATTTCTCGTTCCGAGCCGATATCCACTGCACCACAACGGATTGCATTCACTTATGCACAAATACCCTTGGGAAAGGTATTAATCCGTTTCTTCCTTCCAATTATGGGTTAAATAACAGGACAGATTGGGTTCTATAGTCTTGGCTGGCAACCAATCTATCACAGAAAGCAATGGCAACCTACTGCGGGATAATCTTCTGCCCAGTCAGTCATGTCTCTTTTGAGACATGATTGCCCAAGCGTGTTTCACATATGGCACTTAACTGATGCAGAGTAATTATCTAAAAATAAAAAAATAAAAATATTGTCAAAATATTTTCCTCTCTGATCTTGACATATCTGAAAGCTGTCAGCTTTTACTTAAAAGCAATGGCTTTTTGATTGCTTTGTGTGTTCATTTATTTCTTCAGTGTGTATCCCACTTCTTATTCATATCATTTATTGTAATATGCATTCAGCTTATATCTGATCTAGCAGGGTTACTATCAATGCTACATGGATTATTCATTAAATAAATATTAAGACTCAAGCTGTATTCTGATTGGTTGATTTGTGGATGAGAATTTATTCTTGGCTTGACAAATCTCTATAAATGGCTACAGTGAAAGCTCAATTTTTGTTTTCTGTCATTTAAAAATCTGCATTTGTTATCATTAAATCTTTTTAATGTGAGTGAAAATTTGTGAAAACTTATTTTCCCAAACATCTATCTAAATCTATCTAAACTTATTTATAAATGGAACTTTGTCTGTGTGTATGTGTGTGTCCGTTACCTATAGACTCCGAACCGATTTTCTTGAAAATTTACACAGTTGTACTATAAGCGTCTGCGAGTATTCTTAGCTAGGTTTTGTGTCAGGGTACCCCCGATAAATATTGAAAATAATTGAATAGATCAGGTTATAGAAGGATTGGTCTGATTTTAATCAAATTTGATACACTCATAGACAAAGACATAAGAAATGATATTCAGAAGTTTCAAGGTTGCAGTTCTTACAATAGTGCAGAAAATCGATAATATATATAAAGGCAAGATGTTTGTGTGTGTGTCTGTTTATCTGTCTTTATGTCTGTATTTTTTTCAGCACTTTTATTTTAGATTTTGCTTCGGGTTTGGCTCTAAGTAGGTATAATTGTAGTTCTTAGTCTCAGCCATGATACCAGTTACTCAGAGGACTTATTTAGCCTTCAAAATTCAGTTTATGACGAAAAAAACTTATTCGATATCGATACCAGGAAACCAAAATTTGACTTACATCCATTCATTTTTCTTTCAGTCTACGGTTTTGCTTTAACTGGAAATAACTATTGCTTTTTAGTCTTTCGTGCCAATGTCCAAAGAGTCTGAGCTCCAGGACCATGGATTAGTTTTAAAGCTTTCATTATACCCGAGCAATGCCAGGCTATACTGCTAGTTATTCATAAAAAATAAAAGCAACAAAAAAAAAATGAAAACTTCAGCAATAGTGTATTCTGATTGGTTTGTAACTACAGCCATTGTCAGTGTGATTGAGGTATTAATTCTAAGGCTGTGTCAAATAAATCTGTGTAAATGGCTACTGTGAAAATTTTGTTATTTAAAAATACCTACAAATTTTTGATCTCATAATGGTAAATTTTCATTTTAGGTCCCAAAGGCTTTTCCCCCTTCAAATTTATCCAAAATAGCATTATTTCTGTGCAAATGTATATGCTGAACGCAAATCAACAATTAGGTATTAATGAAACCTACCTTTATTGATCTTAATGATCAGAAAAACAAAAAAATCGAACTACATCTTGCTCATTTTGTCTCCTGTAACTCTAACACAGTCGTGTAATTAACTGCTGAACAACTTTTGGCGGAGGACAACAAATTTCGGCCTATTTTCAGCCTATTTACTTCCTTTACTGAAATTTCCGCCTATTTACTTCCTGTAATGAAAGTAATACATGATTTTTTTTTCTACACGTATTACTTTCATTACAGGAAGTAAATAGGCGGAAATTTCAGTAAAGGAAGTAAATAGGCAGAAATTTGTGCCTACGCCGAAAGTCATTCTGCAGTTAATTACATGACTTTATGAGAGTTAGGGGAGACAAAAGTGCGAGATGAAGTTTGATTTTTTTTTCTGGTCGTTAAGATCAATAAAGGCAAATTTCTTCAATAACTAAATGTTGATTTGAGTTCAGCATATACATTTGCACAGAAATAATGCTATTTCGGATAAATTTGAAGTGGGAAAAGCCTTCAGAATCTAAAACGAAAATTTACCCTTGTAATCTCTTTTAACATAAGTGAAAATTTCAAAACAAAAATAAAATGGAGCAAAATCACGACTACTTGTAAACGTGTAATATGGTGAGAAAGAAAACTGCAGCTGCATGACTAAATTTGAATTTCAGTTATTGTTGTGTAAGAAAAAGCATCAATCATATCAGATAGGCTGCTAACAATATTAGTTTTAATATCATCAGGGGTTATTTTCTAATTATTGGAGTATATAGTTTAAGGAAAAAAGATTTGGTCGTAAGTTATAATGATAACAATACTATTATTAGAAAAGTTCATACAGACATTGTCTTTCCCTGGTACTAGGACAGTTGCGTACTGAACATTTGCTTCGTAAACAATTGTGTCCCTAGTATTGGCATGAATTGATCCGAGCCTTGTGAGTGAAATTGGGTAGATAGAACTATTTTGAAGCTGTCAATGATTGAGCTAGCAAAAGTCACAAGTCCTTGTGACCAAGGGGTTTGAGTATACTGACATTGTTCAGACTGTTGCTCATGACAGCTAACGCCCTCTGTCCCAGAAACTGTAACTAAGGTTTGCTCTGCATAGTTTCAGTATAAACCACAGGTGGTCTCTGAACAAACACAAATATGCCTGAGCAGGCATCTGCAGTGGGGATTAATTAGGCATAGGAGAACATAACGGTCAACAAGATTAGTTTCATTCATCATTATCCAGTACCAAGACATACACGTATACTAAATGTACACTAATTTGAATGTTCCTCATCTGAAAATTCTAAAATAGAATTGTCAATAATAAAAAAATTACTATGATTGATATAGGAATATAGCTCTGTTAAGATGTCATATACAGTGTATCCATAAAGTCCCTGTGCACTTTAAAATCTTTATAACTTTATTTCAATCACAAATACAAATAATCTGTAAAAAATGTTATAAAGTTTAATGTACCTAGTTTTAAGTATAGTTATTGAATAATTCTTTACCACCAAATTTGCAAAAATTTTTAGATAAGTAAAAAAAATACTAACTGCAAAATTGTATTACCCTTTGTATTCCTAATGATGTAGGACATGTGGAAACTTAAATAAAATTTCAATAAAACCTTAAAAAATATAAATTTACTTTTTTCTAATCCTTTTTACCAATTATTTTTATTCCAAATACAAATAAAGTTATAATTTTTTTTAAGTGCACACTAACTTTATGGACACCCTGTATAATAAAAAAAGCATGCTATGAAAAAAAAGAGAAAACACCTACTTTTGTAGCCAAATAAGCCAAATTAGATAGTAATTAGACATTCAGAACTAATATTGATTGATTTGTTTTTTGAGACTTATCAACCTTGTGCCGATTATTCAAAGCCAGAAAATATTGTAAGATTGCAAAAATTTTTTTGGAGATCTATGGTGGACTTGGGTAAGAAATGGCTCATAAATTTTCATGCTTCCAAAACGAAACTGCTATTTAATAACCACCACAAACAATTGCTCCTCCCACCCATTAACATGGATCAGGCCTCTCTCCCTGAAAGGAAACACTGCGCCTCCTTGGGTTAACTCTCACACCAGACTTCAAGTGAAATAACTATATAGCTAACTCCGCTGCTAAGAAAACCGGTTCTCAGTGTAGGGCGAGGAAATTTTTCCCGTCCCAAACAATACTGCACATATACAAGTCTACCATCCGCCCGTGCATTGAGTATTGCTGCCATATCTGGTCCGGTGCTCCTGCTATCCACTTAGGTGTCCTCGACTGAATCCAACAAAGAATCTGTAATGTGATTGATCCCGAATTGGCAGCTAGGATACAGTCATTTCTCACCGATGAACTTAGCTCACTGGTACCCCTTATATACGAATTTCCTCGAGCCACAAGATTAGCAACTAGGTCCCACCCTTTTACTGTGAAACCAATAAATTGTAAATGCAAATTCTACTCCATCAGCTTCTTTTCTTGCACTTCCCGCATGTGGAATTCTCTTCCACATACTTGTTTTCTTGACAGTTACAATCTCCAAGAATTTAAATGTAAAGTCAATATTTATCTCCTGTCTTATTAACTTACCTCCTCTCTCTCATGCCTTTCTACATCCACCCCACTCTCATCAGTACTCTCTTCCCGACACCCCCTGCAACCTCTAACTCCTCATGACATTCCTCCTATGTAACCCCTTGCACAACAGTGGCAGTAAAATGCCTTGCTTGGGGTGACACGATTATAATAAAAAAAAAATAATAATTTACTGATACAATTCCTACTAATTAACCCATAGCTGGAGGAGAAGAATTGCATTCATATGGTTCCAAGTGCATCTGCATGTAGGTGAATATATTATAACATAGCTCTCCAATTTCCAAATCTGAGTTATTATCCACACATCCAAGCTTACAGGACACAGTATTCCTAAGTGGTCCTATAACAAAGTTTGGGGGAGAGTTGGCTGCATCTGAAACTTGCTTGTCAGATAATCCAGTCCTATATGTGAAACTAACCTTGTGAAAAGTATGAGTCCATCTCTTTTTACCCATGCTTTGGGTTAAATTGTAGAACATGAATCTGGAAAAATCATATCATTTTGTATCCCAGCCTTTAGATATAGCCTTGTCACTACTTTTGTATTCTTGTCTTGAGATGTATGCTCGTCAGTCCTTTCGTATCCATGAATTGAGATTTTAAATTTGTCAATCTTTTTATATCCTTGCCTTGTCAGTCTCGTATCTTTTCCTTGAGATGTATCATCACCAGTTCTTTTGCATCCATACCTTGATACGTATCCTTTATCTATCTTTTTGTACTCTTATTTTGAGATTTATCCTTGCCTATCCTTTTATATCCTTGCCTTGAAATTTATCCTTTTCCTGGTTTGAGATTTTTCCTAGTAAATCCCTTTTTCATGCTTGCCTTTTGTGTTGAACATTGTTTTATGCAACCCATTTTTCATTGCCTGTTTTGAAATGATCAAAGACTGATTAGTTAGGATCATACAGTCATCATTAATATTGGTTTCCTTTTTTTTAAATGGAAACTGTTTCTGACTCAATTGTTCATCTTTTATTTTTATTCATATTTCATAATTACATCAGTTACATCAGACAGTTTCTTTTCTCAAACTGTTACTTTGTGGGACATATTTCTGAAAGGATACTTTCTTAATCACTACAATTTTAAACTTTACAAATCTAGGCTCATGATCTGCACTTTCTTCTACCCTTAGATACAAACACATCATTCAGTAATCCTCTACCTTAAGTGGTTCTTGAGCCTTGTGGGTTTAAAGTTATATCCTATATATAAGTGTTGTAAGCCTGGTTATGTGCTAGTGTAATGGATAACTGCTCAAAACTGTAAAATGGTAGAGTCGATTCCCAATTCTAATTGGGTTTTGTTATATCCACTTATGCATAAATACCCTTGGGAAAGGTATGAATTCATTTCTTCTCCTCACAGCTATGGGTTAAATATTATGACGTTTATCAGAAACTCAATATTATCTCCAAAAAATTCTTACAATTCAAAAATACTTTCTAGTTTTAAATAACCTGCAAAATGTTTATGAACCATAGAAAACAAATCAGTCTTGTTTCTTTTTTTTCATTATGTTCTGTGAGTGTTAAATTCTTCAAGACTTCCTTCCTTATTATGATTCCACCTCTTTTCCTCCAAGCTATGGGTTAGTTAGAACATGTCCAAATAAAAATCAGTATTATCTAAAAAAAAAATCTTAAAATCCCCAAATATTTTTCAGCTTTAAAGAACTTGGAAAAGGTTGATAATCTGTAAAAAATAAATCAATCAATAAATTCATCATGTGTTTTGTATTGAGTGGACATTGAGTAAAAAATTAAAAAAACAAATGTAACAATAATTGGACAAATTTAGTGAATGAGCTGTCTTAATTGTTAGAAGATAGACGTAGTATTGATTTTGAACTTTTCATGATAATGTTTGCTAATCTTATTTCTTTTTAGTGGGTGTGGGTCTTCACAATCCAACACCCTGTGTTCCACATTTTATTGCAGACTGAAAATCTGACTATTTTATTCATCCAATTTAATTAATAAACTGTCACATTCAATTTGCAGAATTCATTTCAATCTGTGACAGCAAATTACTTTCTATTAAATGATAATCTGAAATAAAAAAAGACATCTCATTTGCTCAAAATCAGTCCTGCTTGTCTTGTTTTATATTTTAATCCCTGTTAGTCATACTGCTTGGCAGTTTGTATTAAGCAGAAAGAGTGAAAAAAAAAAGGTCCCTAGATGACTTCTGTTGATAACGTGACTCAAATTACCCAACACTTCAACAAATTATAATGTGACCCACATTACAGAAAGTGCAGCCCAAATGACCTAGCGATCGTTCTTACATGTTTCTTCAAATGGCATTGAAGAGGCTTTTGTCATGCATATTATATGACATGCACCAATAGTTATCCTGTGACTTGCATTACATGATAAATATTAAATCATGAGTTTATTAACGCTGTAAAAAAAAAAAAAAAATGAAGCCACTATAATCATTTGAATTTCTTATGATTATTAAATTTTCATATGGGAGACTTGAAAAAATATTTTTTCCCAGTTCAGTAATGATGGGGAATCAGTATATTATTCAATAACAATAAAAAAACTGATCTTCTCTAGTTAAAATCTTCTAGTTTGAACATGTAAACAATGAAGAAATTTTAAGGAAAATGGAAACAAAAAGGACGCTTACATTTAGCATCAGAAAGAGGAAGTTGAAACATTGACAGCACATAATGAGGAAAGAGGACTTGGTGAATTTGACACTCATGGAAAATATTGAAGGCAAGATGTACAAAGGGAAACAATGACTAACCACCAAACAAGTGTTGGAAATGAATGTCAGAAGAGGGAGATTGATTGTTTATTTGTTTTCTCATCACATCAAAACCCCTGTAGGTCATTTAATGCAGAAACTGGATTGTTTATTCAGGAATGTTTAAAAATGTTTCAAGTGGTTGTGAGGTCTTTTTAAAATTGTTTTCAAAATATCTCAAGTTGTATAATTTGGGAGTATTTCAAAATGTAAGTTGTATGGTTTAAAGTCCAAGCTCTACTTTTCATAGAAGTTACAAGTATTTTAATATTTTCAGATATCCTGTTATTTGGCAGTATGTACGTTTTTGAAGAGCATTTTTTTTTTTTAATCATATCACCCCAAGCAAGGCAGTAACGCCACTGATGTGCAGGGGGCTACTTAAGAGTAAAAAGATTGGAAAAGAGAAAGCCGGAAACCACATCCTAAACAGGGAACAAGGGATGAGCCTCTTCACCTGTTCAATAGACGTAGGTAGAGTGTGAACCGGGCGATAGATAGATCTATCTCCATGGACTGATTAGACTGGTTATGTAGTGGAATCTAGTTATGTGAATGGATCAGACAGCATACCCATTTTCTAAGTGTTAAGAAAAATTGACCAGGGTCGGAGGTCAATTTTCTATTTCCTATCCGATCAGAATCCAGAATCTCAATTTTCACACTGACTTGTGAAATTTGCTTTAGTCTGGGTTTTTCCAAAACAATAGTTTAGTCTATCTACTCCAATTGAGAAAAAAAAAAAAGAAAAGAGAAGATTGGAAAAAAGAAAGCCGGAAACCACATCCTAAACAGGGAACAAGTGATGAGCCTCTTCACTTTTTGTGCTTGGTAATAGTTATTACATATTTTTTTTTACTTTTTGCATTCTATTAAGCTATACTTGGCATTGAGAAATTGTTTCCAATGAGTACACCAGGGTGTAGTTTCTGTCTTGAATGTGTATGAGGTGAGTGTGTTTAATTTTTATTCTGTTGAACACTATGTTTTGTCTATGGTCAGCTAATGGCTCGATAAATTTTTGTTTTGTTCCCCGAAGGCCTTTACCCCATCAAAACTTTCTAAAACATCCTTAATTCCATGCAAATGTACATGCTGAACTCAAATCGATAATTGTTTATTAAAGAAACCTACCTTTTTTTTCATGGTATCGACCAGAAATACATTGGAATATATCTCACCTCTTACCACTGTTCTCATATCTGATTCACCGCTGAATGACTTAAGGCGTAGGATACTTATTTTGGTCAATTTACTCCATTAGAGCAATTACTCCGTGATTTGTTTGGTTTCGGAACTCATTTTCCACATAGTAATTGCAAAAAGGAAGTAAAAAGGCCGATAAATCGGAAAATTATGTGTAAAGTCTGTCTGCAGTAAATAACATTTTCTAACTGTGGTTAGGGGTAGAGATAAACAGTGACAAGAAGTTCCATATTCTTTTCGATAACATGAAAAAAGGTAGGTTTCTTCAATAAACAATTATCAATTTGAGTTCACCGTATACATTTGCACAGAAATAGGGATGTATTGGAAAGATTTGAAGGGGTAAAGGCCTTTGGGGAACAAAACAAGAATTTACTTTGGTGGTAAATTTTCATTTTAGGTGTCGACGGCTTTTCCCTCTTCAAATTTATCCAAAATAGCATTATTTCTGTGCAAATGTATATGCTGAACTCAAATCAACAATTAGTTATTGAAGAAACTTACTTTTTTTGCTTTGAAAGCCCATAAAAAAAAAACAACTATATCTCGCACTATTTTTCTCTCCCATAACTCTCACGAAGTCATGTAATTAGCTGCAGAATGACATTCTACATAGGCAGCAATTTTCTGCCGATTTTTGGTCGATTTTCTTCCTTTATTGAAACTTCCGGCAATGTACTTCCTGTTATGAAAGTAATAAGCTTAGAAATAAAATAGTGCATTACTTTCACTACCAGAAGTACATTGCTGGAAGTATCAGTAAATGAAGAAAAATCGACCAAAAGTCTGCCAAAATTCGTCGCATATGCAGTACATCATTCTGCAGTTAATTACATGACTTTGTGAGAGTTACAGGAGAGAAAAAGTGCGAGATATAGTTCGTTTTTTTTATGGGCTTTCAAAGCAAAAGAAGTTTCTTCAATAACTAATTGTCGATTTGAGTTCTGCATATACATCCCTTGTTCCCTGTTTAGGATGTGGTTTCCGGCTTTCTCTTTTCAAATCTTCTCACTTTGTTTTTTTTTTTTTCAATTGGAGTAGATAGATCTATCTATCGCCCGGTTCACACCCCACCCACGTCTATTGAACAGGTGAAGAGGCTCATCCCCTTGTTCCCTGTTTAGGATGTGGTTTCCGGCTTTCTCTTTTCCAATCTTTTCACTATTACGTAGCCCCCTGCACATCAGTGGTGTTAACGCCTTTCTCGGGGTGATACAATTAAAAAAAAAAAAACAAAAAAAAACATTTGCACAGAAATAATGCTATTTTGGATAAATTTGAAGGGGGAAAAGCCGTCGGCACCTAAAACAAAAATTTACTGCCAATGGCTCCATATTCTTCTTTCTTATTGTCGGCTGATGTTCTTATGGTTCATTATTTGGGAACATGTCCCTCCCAAATTGCATGCTATTTTCTTTTGATGTGTCAGGTAATTTTATTTTTTTAATTTGTATATAGAAGTTTTGAGGAGGGTTATTTTTATTTTCATTGATTCTTTTGACAGTGTGTCTGCTTCATGATTTCTATTAATGTCTATATGGCTAAAAATCCAGGCCAATATTATTGTTTTATGCTTTACTAGCAGTATAGCCCGGCGTTGCTTGGGTGTAATAAAAGCTTTAAAACTAATCCATGGTCCTGGAACTCAGACTCTTTGGACGTTGGCACGAAAGACTAAAAAGTAATAGTTGTTTCCAGTTAAAGCGAAACTGTAGACTGAAAGAAAAATGAATGGATGTAAGTCAAATTTTGATTTCCTGTTATCGATATCAAATAAGTTTTTTTCATCATAAACTGAATTTTGAAGGCTAAATAAGTCCTCTGAGTAAATGGTATCATGGCTGAGACTAAGAACTACAATTATACCTACTTAGAGCCAAACCCAAAGCAAAAACTAAAATAAAAGGGCTGAAAAAAATACAGACATACAGGCAGATAAACACATACACAAACATCTTGCCTTTTATATATATATATTATTGATTTTCTGCACTATTGTAAGAACTGCAACCTTGAAACTTCTGAATATCATTTCTTATGTCTTTGTCTATAAGTGTATCAAATTTGATTAAAATTGGACCACTCCTTCTATAAACCGATTTTATTGATTATCAATTTTCGATATTTATCGGGGGTACCTCAACACAAAACCTAACTAAGAACACTCGCAGACGCTTATAGTACAACTGTGTAAATTTTTAAGAAAATCGGTTCAGCCATTTCGGAGTCTATAGGTAATGGACACACACACACAGGCAATGTTCCATTTATAAATAAGTTTTAGATTCCAATCACTTTAGAAACATGTATAAAAAAAAAATCTACACATGCAGTTAAAAATAAAATAAACATCTTTGATAATGGCTAATAGAATAGCCAAAAGCTCTTGGATATATAGAACATTCAGACAGTTTTTATACACTTTATGTCCCAAAAAGAAATCAATTATATGAACACAAGAAAAATTGAATAAAAAGCTTATCAGTTGTGTTTAATAAAATTTATATAAATGAGGGATTGGTGCCTAAATATACAATTTTATAAATATATATTTGGGCAGCAATCTTTCTTGTAAAGATGTTTTGTTTAAAATGACTGACAAAGAAGATTTTAATTTTTGATTTAATTTTCTCAGTATCCTTACATGTTTCCTTTTTGCTGGAGATTATAATTGTTTTTTTATTGCACTGTTGTTACACAGGTGGCATGTAAGGTGTCTACTCAAAAAAGTGGTAGTATAGACAGTATCAATAATTGATTTATAACAAGAAACAGTCTTATACAGTGCATTGAAGTTCATACACTATAATAGTCATCTTTAGTTTAGATTCTTTACTTTATATATATAATTTTATTTATATGGTTAGGTCTTGAAGGCTGACACAATGCATTTAGTAAAATAAAGGAAGATAAAGAAGTTTTTGGGTATTACCTATTTATTATACATTAATATTTCGAGATCAAAATCTCATCTTCAGAATGTCAGAGAAGCGTGTGTCTGTCCGAGTGAGTCCGTGGCTTTCAAGGAATGGTCATTCCTGCCTGCTGCTGTTGCTGCTGTCATTAATTGTACTGTGTGTGTGTGTGTGTAAATGTATTAGAGCATATGTGTGTGTGTAAGTGTGTTGGAGCATGTGTGTATATGAGTGTGTGTGTTAGTGTGTGTGTGTGTGTGTTTATGGTATACATATGTGTGATTTACAGTTGGGACCTTTTTTTGGCCTGATCTTATCAGTCTGCTTTAATGTGTGGTTTATGTGCATGTAGTTCTTGCAATTTATTTTATTTTGTATGTATGTGTGTGTGTGTTCCAGTGTGTAGTGTGTTATAGACACCTCCACTACTTTGCAGGGGGGAAGCAGCATAGTGTAATGAAAATGGCCACAAACTTAATGAAAACAATGTTCTATTGTTGATGGTATTATTAAGATGAAACACTAAATTATTTGTTTATTTTTTTTCTATTGAATTGTTATTATTATTATTATTTCATTTTTTTTACAAATTTTATTTGTTCAAACATTATTTTTAATGGATGCTCATAGAAGATACTCTTTATTTTTTATAATTAAGTATATTTATTTATATCTACTGACCTGAATAATCAAGAAATCTTATTATGAAACTATGAGTCCTCCAGTTATTTTTATTCCTTATAGCTTATCACTAAAAAAATATTGTATTTTTTCATTTTTTTAAGACTTACGGCCTATCACGTAGAATACATCGGTTCTCGCTCAATCACCAAAGTTAAGCAATGTTGAACTTGGTCAATACTTATATGGGTGATTGCTTGGGAATACCAGATGCTGTAAGCATTTAGTGACGGATGTGCTTTGTGGTGCAGTGGATATCAGCTCGGAAAGAGAAATCGGTGAGCCGAGTTCAAATTCCAGTTGAGTACCCTGCATTCACTTAAGCACTGGTACCCTTGGGAAAGGTATTAATCCATCCCTTCCCTTCTGTTATGGGTTAAATAACAAGGGTAAGACTTGGGGACCCTGCCCTTAAAAACAAATCCCAATGAATCTTGGTACTCGAAAAGAAAAAAGTATTACTAGACACAATACTTTTATAAAAACAACAATAGTTGAAAGAAAAAGGTATTACCAGCAATAAATAAATAAAATTTAGTTGGCAATAAATGACCCGCGAGGTTGATATGCCATAAAAACAAAACAACCAAACCAATCATTTTTTTTAAATATACAGAGCACGCTGAGTAGTTAAGAAAAAAACTTTTACTGAGTCATAAATGGAAGACAACCATATAATCTAATGTAATGTTAATTAAGATGAACTAAATTTTAACACAGTCACTTCCCTTTGACATTATTTGAGAGCATTAATATGGCCACATTCAGTCTGTTTCAGGAAATTTAATAGCATGTTGTGCTAGTGGTGTTACCAATTTTTTTTTTTTAAGTACCCAGGTTCATGTTCAAGTTATGGAATGAGATGGAGGCCACTTGTCGGAATATGCCATCTACAGAGAAAATTGTAAGGATGATAGATCTCATGTAGGAGGCTTACAATATCATCAACCATGAATCCTAAAAGTTGATGACTCATTCCTGACAATCTGAAATGGAGCACATTTTCACACATGAAATACATAAGGAAATCAAGAACAACCTACAATGTTACATGTCCTGATCTGGCATCTCAACTTCAGTTCCTTTCTCAGCACTGTAACATAACCTTACCTGTGCCTTTTCTATTAATATTTTCATAGTAATCGCTACCTAGACTTTATGGAAGTAAGCTCAGTACTAGATTAGCAGCAAAGTCTCATTATTTACAGCTGAAGAAACTAGATGCAAATGTAAGTTCTGTGCTAACAGTCTCTTCTCTTGCACTTTTTGCTTGTGGAATTTTTGTTTTGTTTTCTTGCTATCCTGTTAACAAAAATTTAATCATCTTCAAAAATTTAAAATGCTGTGTTATTTGTCACCTTCTGTCTTCTTTCTGTTCTTTTACTGTTCTCTCTCCTTAATAATGTTTTTCTTTTTCTAACAGTCTCTCACATTCAGTAATCCCTCTGTGTCTTAATAGCTTTATTGCCTTGCATGGGGAAAAATGTTAAAAAAAATAAATAACACAAAGAAAGAGCAGTTGATGTCCAACAAAATTCAAAAGAACTGGATGATTCAACTGAAGTACTTGGTCAAAATGCTTAAGCTCTCCAAGTGTTGATAAGGTTCAGAGAATAGACAAATGATAGATGGATCTGCTTGGACTCTATAGAGTTATCCACGGTGATGTACACCAAGTTAAAATCTTTTTGATCATCTGTTGGCCCATGAATTTTCATTATAGGCATGTGTGTTGCCTCACCCTCTGACATGGTCTTTTAAATACTCTATTTCTGCAGCTGATCGATGAAAGGATCACTTAAATCCAAACTCTGCCCTATCCCATGTTGTCTTTAGTCTGAACATTGGGATTGTAAAATCAAATTGTCCTCGAGAATTCACATACTTGATCAGTCCAGGCAAAAGGAAGATGCAAGTCAAAAAATAACTGAATAAAATTAAAGGCTTTTTATATATGTTCTTTTGGTACAGTACTTGGTTATTTCTGATGTTAGAATCTATTTCACATGTAGTCAGTTATTGATCCATTGCAATTTTTAATAAAATTAAAGGCTTTTATATTTGTTATAGTACTTGGTTATTTCTGATGTTAGAATCTATTTCACATATAGACAGTTATTGATCCATCACACTTTTTAATAAAATTAAAGGCTTTTATATTTGTTATAATACTTGATTATTTCTGATGTTAGAACCTATCTATGTAGTCAGTTATTGATCCATTCCACTTTTTAATAAAATTAAAGGCTTTTATATTTGTTATAGTACTTGGTTATTTCTGATGTTAGAATCTATTTCACATATAGACAGTTATTGATCCATCACACTTTTTAATAAAATTAAAGGCTTTTATATTTGTTATAATACTTGGTTATTTCTGATGTTAGAATCTATCTATGTAGTCAGTTATTGATCCATTCCACTTTTTAATAAAATTAAAGGCTTTTATATTTGTTATAGTACTTGGTTATTTCTGATGTTAGAATCTATCTATTTCACATGTAGACAGTTATTGATCCATCACACTTTTTAATAAAATTAAAGGCTTTTATATTTGTTATAGTACTTGGTTATTTCTAATGTTAGAACCTATCTATTTCACATATAGACAGTTATTGATCCATTCCACTTTTTAATAAAATTAAAGGCTTTTATATTTGTTATAATACTTGGTTATTTCTGATGTTAGAATCTATCTATGTCGACAGTTATTGATCCATTCCACTTTTTAATAAAATTAAAGGCTTTTATATTTATTTTTTTTTGTACAGTACTTGGTTATTTCTGATGTTAGAATCTATTTATTTCTCATAAACTTGTATCAACATTCCACTTTCCAAAGTTGAATGTAACACTTCAGCTAGTTTGGTTAAGTCTGGCACAAGGCTTAGGTTGGAGGTTCTTCTCAGGCAGACAGTCACATGATATCAAGCAACACAGTCTCTTCTTCTCAGTGTCTGCAGCTCATCTTTAGCTGCGACTGACTTTAGCTGCTTTGAGCTTTTGCATTGATTGACATCTACCTAAACTGGGACTGGCATAATCAGGGAGACCCCTATTTCCAACAAGTTTCTTTGTTGTCTAGCAGTTGGAAATGAATTACATTTTCAAATTGGGGGATCCCCTTTTCCATGGGTAGCAGTCACAGGTATCAATCCGCCCCAATAACTTCTTCCTTCTCTTATTCGGCATCTCACACCAATACCTCTCAATGGGCATGGAACTTTCTCCACTTTCCTTGGAATTTCACCTGCACCTAGCACCTTTACTACCCTTTGACTAATCTGGTTCTCAACTGCTTCATGTAGCTTCAGTTGTGGTCATTATTTAAAAATTATCATTTCTAATTTTTCCGGTCTACACAAAAACTTTGTCTTAGTCTGTTTCCATTTCAGACATTTACAAAATGTCTTCTTTTCTGTCAGCCATTTCCCAAATTCTTCTGACAAATAGATTTCAATCCTCAAGCCTTGGTCACAGTACAAATCTTTGGTCATTAATTATTAATTATTATCATTTCTAATTTTGTTTATGCAAGATTTTCTATCCTTTTGTGTTTTGATAACCATTATTCTGGTAGCTAGATCATCAATCAACGGTCTAAAGTTGATTGATGAACTAGCAATCATAATTCTTGTTATTCACTTTTCCCATGGGTAATTTTATTTTGGAGTATCAAATTTTTTTGAAAAGAGAAATTTTCATTCTTTCTCTTGGTATATCTATAGTGGGTTATCTGTTCTAGTGAAGCGTAGTTGTGTGTTGAAACAGATTAACTGAATTCAGCCTCGTTAGTAGATAGCCCACTATAAGCGGGGTATAAAAAATTTGCGTAGGCTCACAAAAAGGAATTTGATATTTATTAATTTTTGGTTTTCTGACGGAACATATGTGTGGAGTCGGGTGCGCAAAGACCAATTTTAGTCATTTGCTTTCTGAATCTCTGAGGGCAAACATCCGGTCCCTCGCTTTGCTTGGTATCACCACATGTCCATCATTCTATTCATTAAGCCTTTTATTCCATTCACCAGCACTAAATAGTGTTACAATGTGTATCATTGAGTAAAAGTCTTGTTTTCAGTCTTAATTTCTGGATTGAGGCATTATTATTTACACTATTTAGATTCCAACAATTTTCTTCATTTTGTTACCATAACATGGTGGTCATTGTGCCCTCTGACCTTCAAGTTTGTTTATATTTTGATTTTCTTGTTTATTTATCTAAAGTTCTATCTTCATATTTAATAAGACATTCTTTTTCATAGTTTTATTTTTTTTTTTTTTAATCATATCACCCCGAGCAAGGCGGTAACACCACTGATGTACAGGGGGCTACATAAGAGTGAAAAGATTGGGAAAGAGAAAGCCAGAAACCACATCCTAAACAGGGAACAAGGAATGAGCCTCTTCACCTGTTCAATAGACGAGGGTGGAGTGTGAACCGGGCGATAGTTTAGTCTATCTACTCCAATTGAAAAAAAAAAAAAAGAAAAAGAAAAGAGTGAAAAGGTTGGAAGAGAGAAAGCCAGAGACCACATCCTAAACAGGAAACAAGGGATGAGCCTCTTCACCTGTTCAATAGACGAGGGTGGAGTGTGAACCGGGCGATAGTTTAGTCTATCTACTCCAATTGAAAAAAAAAAAGAAAAGAGTGAAAAGGTTGGAAGAGAGAAAGCCAGAGACCACATCCTAAACAGGGAAAAAGGGATGAGCCTCTTCACTTGTTCAATAGACGAGGGTGGAGTGTGAACCGGGCGATAGTTTAGTCTATCTACTCCAATTGAAAAAAAGAAAAAGAAAAGAGTGAAAAGGTTGGAAGAGAGAAAGCCAGAGACCACATCCTAAACAGGGAAAAAGGGATGAGCCTCTTCACCTGTTCAATAGACGAGGTTGGAGTGTGAACCGGGCGATAGTTTAGTCTATCTACTCCAATTGAAAAAAAAAGAAAATATATAGAAATATAATGAATTCATTTCAAACAGAAAAGATTAATTAATGCCATAAAAGGTATTCCTGGGTGTTAAACGACTTAATCAAGAGCTATATCTAATTCACAAATACATGTCACCATGCGTGTCAGACGGATGTGAGTGCTACATAAGTAAAATAAAAAAAAACAACTGTCTTCTGCACAGGAGCATCACAGTTGGTCCAAAAAACAAATCCCCATGAAAATCCAAAAATGCAATAGCCAAAACAAAAGGATGTCCCTGGGAGTTTCCACCTGCTGAACCAAAGGTATAAAAATGGCACTACTTGCCAATGATAGGCAGTTTGGTTTCAACACGTCAGTCTTTTCATACAACTGCCAGGTCATCAAACACCTCACCTCAGACCTCTTTCCTGACATCATCAACTGTGACCTCAGCCAATCAAACCCCAAAAATTGGTCACCTACCAAAAACACACATTTAATCACTGTCCTTACCAATGGCAATGAAGGAACCACATATGAACAATTTTTGCCACCTTCCACACAACTATGTTCATATTCTGAATTTTGACCAATGCACATTGATGAAATCTTAATTTTTGTTGCTAAAGAAAACAACAAAATGCTCATTATAATACAGGTATGTCTAATTAGCACCTTTCCCTAAAAATTGAAAAATGTTTTGAAACATAAATTAGAAGAAACATACAGTGACAAAACATGTGCTTAATTTCTATTCTTTAATATTGTGAATAATTGAATATAAGATTTTATGGATAATATAGAACAATTTTTCAAAAACATTTGCAGGAGGATTGCTGTACTTCAGGGTCATAATATACTTATTTTATGCCTGAAAATGGTAAAACTAAAAGTGAGCAAGAATTATTTTAAAGCAATACATTTCCATATTTAAATCTTGATCAAGATAATTATCATTATATGATTGTGCACTGATTAATTCAAATTGGTGTCCTTGTCTTAGTTCTTACTAGCAGTATAGCCCGGCGTTGCTCGGGTGTAATGAAAGCTTTAAAACTAATCCATGGTCCTGGAGCTCAGACTCAGCCTAAAGAATATTTCTGTGAAGTTTGGTGAGAAGCGGATAAAAATTGTGGATTTGTATAAAGGACATATAGACAGATAAACAGGCACACACACAAACATCTTGCCTTTTATATATATATATATTATCGATTTTCTGCACTATTGTAAGAACTGCAACCTTGAAACTTCTGAATATCGTTTCTTTTGTCTTTGTCTATGAGTATATTAAATTTGATTAAAATTGGACCACTCCTTTTATAACCCAATTTTTTCGATTATCGATTTTCGATATTTATCGGGGGTACCTCGACACAAAACCTATCTAAGGACACGCGCAGACGCTTATAGTACAACTGTGTAAATTTTCAAGAAAATTGGTTCAGCCGTTTCGGAGTCTATAGGTAATGGACACACACAGACACACACACACAAAGTTCAATTTATAAATAAGTTTAGATTAGATAGTCACAAAATTTCGACTGTCCTACTGACCTTCTTCAGGTGCCTGTCATATTTGGTAACATTCTTTTGAATTTTGAACTAAACACTTCACCAAAATGCAATTTTCATTTTATCGTAGAGGGATATCTGTTAATTCAATGATGGCCATATCCTGTTGAAACTACCGGTTCCAATATTATCATTGAAGTTAAGCAATGTCAAACCTGGTCAGTACCTAGATGGATGATCACTTGGGAATACCAGGTGCTGTAAGCTTGGATATACAGGGGATGTAATGGATAATGGCTTGGAATTGTGAATTGAAATGCTGAGTCTAAATTTCAGTTGGGTCCATTATATTCACTTACGCACAAATACCTTTCAGAAAGGCATGAATCCAACTCTTTTTCATCCAGCTATGGGTTAATTAGTAAAAATTGTATCACTAAATCATTATTTAAAAGTTAAATTTTTACAATCTAAAACTATATCATGAATTTAAGTAACCGGCAAAACATTGTTAAGTAGTAGAGAATAAATCAATTAATCTTTGTGATATCATTTCTGCTTATTCCATTAACCAGGGTGTATATATTTCTATGCCTGACACAAGCACTGACTAATTATTGCAGTTTACGTGGTGATGGCAAGTTCAATCCATGTGTAAAACAGTGGAATTAGCGACAGTGGTATCACAAGATAAAAATTAACAAAGAATAACAGAAATAACTTGTTCCTTACAAATGAAAATCTCTGAATAGAAATCCATGTTTTCTGGATCACTTGATAAGATGTGTGATATGAATGAAAGAGGAGGAAGTAAGAAGTAAAGATTATGAGGATATGAACGATAGATAGCGCTTGACCCTAGCCTTGAAGAAGCTAATATTGTAGTGTTCAAGGAATTATTAACAATGTCAGTCAGTTAAGTGCCATACTTGAAACACGCTTGGGCGATCATGTCTCAAAAGTGACATGACTGACTGGGCAAAAGATTATCCTGTAGTAGGTTGACATTGCTTTCTGCGCTAGACTGGTTGCCAGCCAAGGCTATAGAACCCAATCTGTCCTGTTATTTAACCCATAACTGGAAGGAAGAGACAGACTAATACCTTTCTCAAGGGTATTTGCACGTAAGTGAATGCAATGAATTCAACTGGAATTCAAATTGACAATGTAGCAGTTGTTAAAAAGCTTTCTGAGTAGAACATTTGTCTTACTAATTGACTGATTTGTTTTTTACAGTTTATCAACCCTTTGTGACTTACTTAAAGCTGAAACATATTTGGGATTTGAGAATATTTTTTTTGTCATTGAATATTGCATTAATAATTTTTAGAGAATAACAATAATTTTTCCAGATAGTCCTAATATTTAATCCATATCTGGAGAGAAGAGTGTCAGTTTTTAACAATCTGATATAAACTTCAACCAGCATTTTGTATATTTCCTCTGCTACTCCCACTCTTTAAAAATTATCTGAAGAAGTTCCTTCTTGGAAGAAATGAGTCACTAAAAAAGTAGCCTATATTTCTCATTCTTTTTCACTTCTTGTAATCATTTGCGTCATAATGTCATTATTGTCTAGCTTGGGGTGAATTGATTAAAAATATATTAGAACCTTGAATAAGTTCTCACTGTTTTTCAACAGATGGAATTCCCAGAACTGCATGCATGTATTTTCAGATGGTAACACATCTATAAAGAATTACTATAAGCAAGCTTGAAATTCAGTGTATGTTATTTTGCTGAAGTGTAAACAACTTTGTTTTTTATAGCGTTAAAAATGCTGGGTTTTGTGCCAACGAAAGGGTATTTGCAGGGAATTTTACTGCACTACTTTATTTAAAAGAAATCTACAGCTGAAGCATGCAGAATTCTTGTTGAGACTTACAGCAAACATGCTCTGTTGGAAACATAATGCAGAAATTGGTTTAGATGCTTTAAAAATAATGATTTTGATGCTGGAGATAAAGAATGCTCTAGCGTACCAAAAAAGTTTGAAGACAAAGAATTAGAGGCATTACGTCATGAAGACTCATGTCAGTTGCAAGCTGAACTTTCAGAATCATTAGGAGTTGATCATTGGGAGTTAATAATTTTGTTGTTGAAGATGTTGAATAATTTTGATGTTGAGGAAATATGCAAAATGCTGGTTGAAGCATTTTGCATATTTTCCTCTGCTACTCCCACCCTTTAACATTTATCTGAAGAAGTTCCTTCTTGGGTGAAATATGTCACTAACAAGTAGCCTATATTATAATTCATTTTCCTTCAATTATTCTTAATCTCTGCTGTATAGCTTGAGTTTCTTGATAAAATTTAAAGAAGGGTCTATCATGTAATTGCTGCTGACATGGCATCTAGACTTCATCTAGACTTCAGTCATTTTCACGCTGATGTGACATGGCTTTCCTCTGTCTTTTCTGCAAATATTTTCATGGCAACTGTTGTGATGAGCTTTCTTCTTTAGCGCCTCAACTACATGAATTTAATAGTCCTGGGCATGACAGTAAACTGAATCCAGCAGCAAAGCCTCTGATTGGGAGGTTGTGAGGAGCATGGAACCACCCCTTAATTGCTGTTGTTCCCAGGTCTATCCTGACCCAGAGTGGTAACACCTGTTAGGGTCCCAGCTATGGGCAAATAGTTAACCTTCAAACTGGGGTAAAAACACTATGAAAGTATAAAAATACAATTTTATTAAAATATATATATAAAACTAGACTTTATAGAAAAATATACATTTTTGAAAGAAAAATATTACCACCAATACATTTCTGAAGAAAAAATGATTACCATAACACATTTTTGAAGGAAAAAAATTATTTTCAGCAAAACATTTTTGAATACAAAACTAGAAGACATTTTCAGTTTTCTAAAATGAAAAAAAGAAACATAAAATTTTCACTAAAATCTTACTAGATCAACCTAATAACCGAACATTAAAAAAATACCTTAAAACCCTATCTTTTCAGCATTAAATAACTCTCAGACACTGATATGCTGTTAAACAAAACTCAAACTCAAATACATGAATTTAAGCATGCTAAAACTGAATGCATGATATTCAGCAAAAACAGCAGCCCAAAATGCCAAATACAGGTAGGCAATACTAAAATCAAGCAGGTACAAAAATTTAAATACCTAGAAAGTGTTCAAACAAAAGATAGAAAGTGTGACACAAAGATCTGAAGGCAAATTGTCATGGCGAAGGACGCATTGCAGAAGCTGAGTAGACTATTAATAGACAGGAAAATATCACTAGAAACAAAGAAGAGAGTACTGGATTGCTATGTGATGTCAGTTCTTCAATATGGCAGTGAATGCTGGACAATATCATCAAAGAAGAAGTAAAAACTTGAAGCAATTGAAATGTGGTTCTACAGAAGGATGCTGCGGATATCATTGATTGAAAATGTGAGCAATGATGAGGTTTGGGAAAGGAAAGGAAGAAAATTAATACTGAGCACCAGGAAGAGACAGCTAAAGTTCCTGGGACATGCAATGAGGAAAAATGGCTTGGAGAACCTGATACTAACAGGCCAGAAAGAGTGGAAAAGAAACGGGAAAGCAGCGGATAACATATTTGAAGGGCCTAAGCAGGTGGATGACAGAACAGGGATTGCGAGGTGAATGCTAAGAGCCACCAGGGATAGGGAGACATGGAAAGCCATGATCGCCTACATCCTGAAAGGACAGGGCACATAGAAGAAGATTAGATTAGATTGGCAACTAGGTCTCACCATTTTACGGCTTAGCTTCCCATCTGTGAAACACCTTTCTGATTTCTTGCTTCCCTAGTAACTACATCCAGCAGCAAAGTCTCTGATTGGGAGGTTGAGAGAAGCCTGGGACCACCTCTTAATTGCTGTTGTTCCAGGTCTACTCTGACCTGGGGTGGTAGCACCTGTTAGGGTTCCAGCTATGGGCAAATAGTTAACTCCCAAACTGGGGTCAGAATGCTATGAAAGTATAAAAATAGACTTTTATAGAAAAATATACATTTTTAAAGGAAAAATATTACCAACAATACATTTTTGAAGGAAAAAATATTATTGCCAGAATTACATTTTTGAATACAAAACTAGAAGATATCTTCAGTTTTCTAAAATAAAATAAAATGTTTTAAAATTTTAATCAAAACCTAACTAAATCAACAATCTCACTATGACCAAACAATAAAAAAAATACCTTAAAATCCTATCTTTTTGGCATTAAATAACCCACAGAGGTTAATATGCCATTTAACAAAACTCAAACTCTTTCACTCCCTGTAATCACTTGCATTATAATGTCATTGTCATCTTGCTTGGGGTGGTGAATTGATTATATATATATATATATATATCTCCTATTTTTCACATAGTACATGCATGAAGGTAAAAAGGTGTTTGTAAAGGCTCTTCAACAGAAAAACACTACCTCTGTTCTATAACAGTTGTTAGATTTAATACTAAATGCAACCAATGCTTCTCTTTTAATAGTTTCTTTTCTCACAATTCTCTCCTGTGGAACTTAAATTTCATTGAAATTGGTTTTCTTGGTATGACAATAAACTACATCTGGCAGCAAGGCATCTGATCATTGGAGGTTTTAAGAAGCATGAAACCACTTTTTATTTGCTGTTGTTTTTGGGGTTTAACTTGACCCAGGGTGGTAGCACCTGTCAGGATCCCAGCTGTGGACAAATAGCGTAAAGAGGTATCCTTAGTATGACATTAAACTGCTTAGGCTGGATAAGAATTTTTAACTTTGGATAACAACTTGTCTAAGAGAAGGAAATCTCTAAAGTAAAAACCTCTACTCTGTAGAAAAAGGTAGGCTGAACTATTTAATCTTGGTAGGTAATCCTTCTAGAGATGGTGACTCAATAAAAACAGTTTCCAGTCTCCTAAACTGGTTAGCGTTAGTAAAGACATACGGCTGTAAAAGTTGTTCTAATATTTCATGATGGTTCAATAGGTAGATCATGTAAAACATAGACCCAGTTTGTCAAAGACGACTTATGGAAGATTAGATTGCAGTCAGAAAAAAATCTGGTGGCCTGGAAAAAAAGCCATCAAGAAAATCCTGCCCAACTCATGCTAGCATGGAAATGGATGTTAAACAATGATAATGATGTCCAAAATTAAATTTGTAATTGAAATTCTTTATTTTGGGGGGCTTTAAATAACCCAAAAAGGGGTTGATAAGTCATAAAAAGAAATTAATGAAGAGACATTCAGCCTGTAAATTTCTCATTTGGTCAAACTAAGTCTGTGATTCATTTTTTTTTATCACATATTTTTATCATCATAATTTTTATTATAACACATTGTATCTGTAGCAATTTTGTGATGGAAGAAGATTGGTTGCTTGAACTTGGACATAAATTTCCTTTTTTTTCTTTTTTTCATTTTTTTTTTTTTAGTCATTTCACACCAAGCAAGGCAATAAAGCCATTAAGATACAAGAGATTCAGTCAGTTGTGCCATATGTGAGACATGCTTGGGTGATCATGTCTCAAAAGAGACATGACTGACTGGGCACAGAAGATTCTCACGCAGTAGGTTGCCATTGCTTTCTGCAGTAGACTGGTTGCTTGCCAAGGTTACAGAACCCAATCTGTCCTATTATTTAACCCATAACTGGAGGGAAGAGACAGATTAATACCTTTCCCAAGGGTATTTGCGCATAAAAGGACATGCATTAAGATGATAGAAAATAACAATTGACATTGCATTTAAATTTTTGAAGATCAAAGTTGACTGGAAAGCAAGAAGCCATAAGACAGTCTCACAAGAGAAAGTTGTGAGAGAAGAAATTGTTAGCATAGAACTTATAGTTATATTTAGCTGTAAAATGACAAGATGTATCTTTCTGTAGAATATTAAAAAAATTAGTGTATTTTCAATACATTTTCATCTTAATAAATTACTTACATGTTTCATCAGAACTATATTATGTTGGAATTATAGTCAGACTTATTACAATGAACAATTTATGCATTGATTGTAATGTTTTGTAAAAAATCCTTCACATGTTCATATAATATATTTTTTAAATTTCTAGTTGTCTTGCCAATGGATTACATGCAATTTCTTTTTTCGTTATTCCAGGTTTAATGTTATTTTTTTTGTATTGATTCAATTCTTTATTTCTTTTGAAGTTTTATATTTAACTTAGTTGATTGTAATTATTCAGTCCTGAGTATGACAATAAACAACATCCAGTAACAAGGCCTCTGATCAGGAAGTTTGAGGAGCGTGGAACCACCTCTCAATCTCTGTTGTTCCCAGGTCTACCCTAAACTGAGATAGTAGCACCTGCTAGGGTCTCAGTTATGGGCAAATAATGAACCCCCATTACTTCATTGTATTCCTCTAATAAATATCTGACTCCCCCTACCATACTCTATCTTTATAAGAGCCATATCAGACCAAGAATGAAGTATCTTATGAAGCTGCCCAGTTCTCTCTTGCTTGTCTTGATAGAGTTCAAAAGCATCTGTGCACCTTTTTGTTAGATGAATTGTTGGTTCATCGTAGCACTCTAGAAAGTATCTGACTGCCCCTCTCCCGCTATACACTATCTTGACAAGAGCCAGATCAGACCAGAAATGAAATATTGCTGCCATATCTTGGCTGGCACTGTCTAATATTTGTCTATATTTCTGAGATGAGGTAGTATTTACAGTATTTACATTATTTGGACTATTATCCTCATCGTTGTTGCCATTTGTATGATGTTTCAGCTGTTGTACGCTCAGACCTTAAGGACTCAGTGGATATAGACGTTGGTTAGTTCCTGACTTGACTCTTAGAGTTGTGAGTTCAATACCAGGCTAAAGCAGTGGTGAACAAGTAACTTGCTGGGTTAGAGGGAAGATAACTCATGACTTCTAATCGAGGCTTTACCCAAGGAAGAGAGTTCATATACCCCGGTGATTGTAATAAAGGGTTCGGTTCGAAATTCCCAGCACCTGAAGAAGGCCGAGTGTACAACGGCCGAAACTGGCCGAAAATGGTAACAAAGATGAGGACAATAGTCTGAATAATGTAAATACTGTGGCACTGTCTAGTCTTCACTTTCCTGTCTTGATAGAGTTCAAGAGCATCTATGTGGACATTTGGGTGATGATTTATTTTGGGTGATTGTAATAAAGGGTTCGGTTCGAAATTCCCAGCACCTGAAGAAGGCCGAGTGTACAACGGCCGAAACTGGCCGAAAATGGTAACAAAGATGAGGACAATAGTCTGAATAATGTAAATACTGTGGCACTGTCTAGTCTTCACTTTCCTGTCTTGATAGAGTTCAAGAGCATCTATGTGGACATTTGGGTGATGATTTATTTTCTAATCTACAACCTCTTTCTCACTGATGAAATGTTGCAATATAGTTATTTCCATGGTATCTGTTTTCACAAGCTACATTCCTTGGTCCCACTGGCCCTGGTCTTTGCAACAGGGACCTACCATGTCACATACAAAAAAGATATGTACTTTGTATTACATTAGTAAGAAGTAACACTTGAAAAGCTTCTTAATAACTGATTGGTGGAACATACGCCAATTACTGCAATCTTTAACTTTACGAACTTAGGATTAACTGTTATCTTTCTTGCATAACTTCATGAGCTTCACTTTTTGCATTTACTTCATTTACTTGCTTTCCCGACAACTACAATCTCCAAGAATTTAAATGTAAAGTCAATAGTCATCTCTTATCTCACTAACCTGCATCCCTTCTCTGTCTACTCATGCTCCGTATTCTCATGCTCCCTTCTCCATATTCTCTACCGTATTCTCATGCTCATTCTCCGTCTACTCTACTCTTCTCTGTCTACTCTACTGTATTCTCATGCTCCTTCTCCATATTCTCATGCTCCCTTCTCTGTCTACTCCACTCTCATCAATATTCTCATCCTTCCCTTACCCACTTCCTGACACCCCCTATAACCTGTCACTTTTTCTCATAACTTTCTACTTCTTTTCTCACACTTCCCACCTGTGGAATTCTCTTCCATTTACTTGCTTCCCCAACAGCTACAATCTCCAAGAATTTAAATGTAAAGTCAATAGTCATCTCCTATCTCACTAACTTTTATCCTCTCTCTCTCTCTCTCTCTCATGCTCCCTTCTCCATCCACTCCACTCTCATCAGTATTCTCATCCTTCTCTTACCCACATCCTGACACCCTTTATAACCTGTCACTCTTTCTTATAACTTTCCTCCTACGTAACCCCCTGCAAAACAGTGGCAGTAAAATGCCTTGCTTGGGGCAATATGATTATAAAAAAAAATTTTATTACACTCATAAAACACCACCACCATATAATAATCCGCTACATTGAGTTACTCTTGGGCTTTGTATTGGGTGAATATGAGTAAAAAACGAAGCAATAACCAGTATCGGAAATATGCAGTAGTTCATATCCTGTCAATAGTTTTAAAGATGAGGGAGAAAACTCTGAATATAAGTTAGGTTGTTTGAGTTCATTCCCTTTATAAAAAACTAACCCCGTTTTTAAGAACAATTTTAAAGTAACAAAGTTTAAGAATCGTTGTCTTTTTTTTAATTATTATTTGGAAGTTAAAATAAAACGAAAAAAATTATCTATTATTTCAAACTAAAATAAATATACTTTTTTTTCTTTTTCTTAAAAATAAGTTCCTGACATTAATTTCTTTGCGAGAAATAACTTTAAGAGGAGTTGCTTCCCTTGCGAATGAGTGCGATTGATAACGATTCTCGGCGAAAATGAAATCGATTAGATTGTTATGTTGACTTTCATATATTTACCCTTATGAAAACATGAATTTATCCTTTCTCTACCAAGCTATGTGTCGAATAAAAGAATAGACTGGTTTCTCTAGCTATGTGTGGCGACCTGTCTAGGAGAATGTCTATTCCGAATTAAAAATTATTGTCATGAAGGCAACGGGAAACAACTCTACCAGTTTTCCTAAGAAAGTATAGCAATTTCTAAAGAAATGAAAATTAAGGAGAGTTCTGATTATCAATGTCTTGAAGAGACAGAACATTTTAAAATAAAGACAAAAACTACCTTACAGATGAGAATGAACATTTTTTCAGATGTTTTATTGGTTGTAAGGAAAAGATCAATTTACTTTTGATTAAAAAATCCTTTTGATTATACAAATGTAGGCCATTTGTTAACCTACCACAAATTATGGAACTGTAATTCTTTTAACCTCCATTCCAAAGATGTTTCCAAAATTTTCTTTAAAATTTACACAGTTCTGCGAGTGTTCTTAGATAGGTTTTGTGTCAAGGTAACCCCGATAAATATCGAAAATCGATACTCAAAAAAATCGGGTTATAGAAGGAGTGGTCCAATTTTAATCAAATTTGATACACTTGTAGACAAAGACATAAGAAATGATATTCAGAAGTTTCAAGGTTGCAGTTCTTACAATAGTGCAGAAAATTGATAATATATATAAAAGGCAAGATGTTTGTGTGTGTGTCTGTTTATCTGTCTGTATGTCCTTTATACAAATCCACGATTTTTATCCGCTTCTCACCAAACTTCACAGAAATATCCTTTAGTCTGAGCTCCAGGACCATGGATTAGTTTTAAAGCTTTCATTACACCCATGCAACGCTGGACTATACTGCTAGTCTCAAATAAACAAAAACAATTAAAACAACCAAATTTTTTACACTATGTAAATTTCGTACCGCCACTCATTTTTGGTATCTAAGTTTTAAAGTGAATTAAACAGAAAAGCTTTAATTTCAGCTTTCATTTCAGCTTTAATTGATTAAATCTGCTATTTCCAGTAAGCAAAATACTCTGGTATATTTCAAATAGAAATTACATTAATTAGAATCTCAGCGTTTTTAGAGTCTTCAAAAGTTATCATTAATTTCTTAATTTTAGCAGATTGACAAGTTTGTAAAGAAAAATTAAAGTTAAATTAATCTGATTTGAAACAAGTATTGCTTGTTTATAGCATGAAATTTAGAATAAATCTATTTCTTAATCATGGAGGTTATATATTTCTGATGTGTGAAGTGATTGATGACAGCCAGATGTTGTAATAATCAAACTATGGTTGACCAGAATTGATATAATAGTCCAAATATTTTTCCTGTATGGAAGAAACTGTAAACCTTTTAATGTCACACGCGAAATATCATACTTAAAAAAAACAAAAAAACCTTCCTACACTCAAAAAAATAATTAAAATTATTTATTATTTTAAATAACTTTTGGCTTGAAGATTTGTATTAAGCTTTTCAGTTTTCAATTAGTAAATATAGTCTTAACTTAATAATCTTTCTTCCACAAGGCTTTTAAGAATTTAAAAAAATATTTTTGAAACTTTATGAATTATTATAATTAAAAAAGAAAAAGTGAAAACAATTTTTGTAAAAATTCATTATTCATTGAAAAATTCTTTTTCTTCAGACTACTATTAAAAGTTTATCTAATTAAATAATGTCACAGTTTTATTGTATTTTTTATTTTACTATTTGAAGCAGATTTTCAGAAAAAGGCAAACTTTTTGAAAAAAAAGATTTACATTACCCAAGGAGTTTTGCATTTAACTAATAAAACAACTTTTAGAAACAGAATTTAATTTATTAAAATTTCATGACATTATGTGGAGGTGGGTGGTAACATATGTAAAAAAATATTTTTACCAAGATTCTCTAAAAATGATAATTTCAAAAATAATTTCATTCATTTGTGAAGTCCTGAAAGTTTCATCCAACAATTATTTGATTTTTGCAAGTTTGCAAGAATTTCAAAATTAATGTGTTTTTTCACCATAGTGAAAATGCTCCTGGAGAAAATTGTGTCATCTGCTGATGAAAAAAAACAAACTTTTTACCAAATTTTCAAATGTGTTAGAAGGGATAAAAAAAATTTTTTTTAAATAATTAAGAAATACTTTGATGTTTCCTCTTAATAATAACATAAATATTTGACAGACAAATTTTGTTTTTATTAAGTTTAGGGCCTTTTTTCTTCATACTATCCTGTTTTTTCAGAAAATTAGTAAAGGTACCTGCAGTAAACTCTTGTCTTTGTGTCTTTATTGCCTTGTATGAGGTGAAATTGCGAAAAAATATGTCTCTGTTTTGGGTAAGAGACTTGCATGTGCTTTTGTTACTTAATATATGCACACACACATACACTCAGATGACTAAGTTTGAAATAAGACAATGGGATAATACATTCCCCTCTCACTCAGTCTGGGCAACCCTATCTTAGGCTGAGCAATCTACTCAAATTTATAAAAGGTAGGCATAGAGTGGATTGACTGAAAAATTATAACAAAAAACACACAAAAATGGGTTGAATAGTCTGAGCAACTCTTGCAATGATAATGAATCTTCTCAAAACTATAGAAAGTAGACAATAAAATCTATAATTTGGAGATTTAAAAACAAAATTAATCTTTTAAAAGTAAAAAAATTACATAATTATATAATTTTTGGTAAAAATTAAAATTACTTGAAGATTTAAAAAAAAATATTTCAAGGGAATGTTTTTAGGTTTGACATTAAAATAAACATGCACAGATGTATATATACACACACTATGTGAATGTAACTGAAATGGGTAACTGTGTTACAGTGGGGGAGCTAATTTCCATTTCTGTCTAGCAACAACCCCCGAGTAACAGGAAAAGTATATAAGCTGAAATGTGCATCCCATTGATTTCATTTTATGACTTCTACATTTGAACTGAATGTATTTTGTAATTAATATAATCTTTTAGATAAATTAACAATTTAGACTTGAAATTTGCTTGTGTTGCTGTCAGTGAAGAAAACTGAACTAGTATTATGCAGTTAGTGCTGCCTGTTAGATGATGGCATTTTAAAGTTTGGTCTTGGAGTTAATATTGGTTTTATTATTTCTGGTTAGCTATGCTTTAGCAGTGTCGTTACTAAAGAAAGGTGACTGAATATCCATTTGACTTTTGAAATGGGTTGATCAATAACAGGGAATTGCTATAACCAAATCTATTGAATTCTTTTTGTTGCTGATCTGTTTTATAGAATTACTTAATAGAATGATAATGTTTCCTAAAATTATAGAAGGTAGACATAGAATGGATTGACTGAAACATTGTGGCAACAACAAAAGCAATACAAAGAATGAGTTCAATAGTCTGAACAACTCTTGGAATGATAATGACTCTTCTCAAAATTATAGAAGGTAGACATAGAATGGATTGACTGAAACATTGTGGCAACAACAAAAGCAATACAAAGAATGAGTTCAATAGTCTGAACAACTCTTGGAATGATAATGACTCTTCTCAAAATTATAGAAGGTAGACATAGAATGGATTGACTGAAACATTGTGGTAACAACAAAAGCAATACAAAGAATGACTTCAATAGTCTGACAAACTCTTGGAATGATAATGACTCTTCTCAAAATTATAGAAGGTAGACATAGAATGGATTGACTGAAACATTGTGGTAACAACAAAAGCAATACAAAGAAGGAATTCAGTAGTCTGAACAACTCTTGGAATGATAATGACTCTTCTCAAAATTATAGAAAGTAGATATAGATTAAATGAAATATTTTGGTAACAACAAAGCCACAACTCCTGGAATGAAAATGAACAAATGCAGCATCTTTTCTAATGGAAATTAATAAAACAAAAACAAAATATGAATCTGGTATATTTTAATATATTATGACATTTATTTTCTCAAATTAAGTCACTGGTAAATTGGTAGAATTATTTTCTGCTCATACTTACACTTAACATTGTCTTATGGCAAAGACACTTTGACTTATGTACATGCAATAAGCAATATAATTCACTTTTGATTGTCACATAAAAACAGGTAAAAATACATGGGTATCAAAAAAAAAATTCTTTTCAAATTTTCTTAAGTATCGTTTTTGCCATAATGAATTTAATTCAGAAAATTTGAGTTCAGGTAAGTGTGGACATGAAAAAGATTTAAGTTATATACACTACTGGCTATAATTATTGGGCCACCCCAGTTTTTTAAAAGAAATGACGTATTTCATACTATTTTTAGGATTTACTGCCAAGTGGATAATTAAAAATGAAAATAGAATGTTTCTTTTTTAATACTGCACAATAATATGTGTATCAAATGACCCCTTCCCCATGCTAGTTTCTTCTTATTATTGGCTAGCCGAAGCAAAGGATTCCCGGCTGCCTTGTAAAATTTTGCAGAGTAATGACAGAAGCAGCATTCTATTTTCATTTAGAATTATCCACTTGGCAATAAATACTAAAAATACTATGAAATACATCATTTCTTTTAAAAAAACTGGGGTGGCCTAATAATTATGGTCGGCAGCGTATATATAGACATATATAGCAAATCTAGAGGGTGCGATGGCTAAATTGTCGCTATTTGCCTTGTAAAAATTTGCAAAGTAATAACAAAAGAACCATTCTATTTTCATTTAGAATTATCCACTTGGCAATAAATACTAAAAATAGTATGAAATACATCATTTTTGTTTTAAAACTGGGGTTACCTAGTAATTATGACCGGTAGTATATATTTGTAGAATTATTATTAAATAGAATGTCTTTTAATAAAAAAAAGTGTTATAAAATTTCTCAAAGGTTTATAAAAAGTGGTATTTAATTTATTTTCTAAATATCCTTTCAAATAGGAGCAGATGGGTTTGCCTATTGCATGGGTCACACTCCTCCCTAGCCTTTTCAATAGGAGTAGAGTTTTATTCCTTGTTTCTTGTTAAGGATTGTGTTTATGGTTTTTCTAAAGTCTTCTCATTCTCTTTCACTTCCTCCCAGTTGCTCCTTGCATTTTAGAGGCATTATTACTTTACTTAAGGGTGAATTGATTTTTTTTTTTTAAATAAATGTTTTCAAGGTTAAACTATTCTACTAAAATTTAACAATATTTAACTCCTGTAAAAAATAATACATATTTTTTAAAAAAAAATTATTTTTCAATCCAGAAAGTAAAATTACAAGAGGTGGAGAAATAATGGTCAATCCTTCTTGAATCTTAACTGAATGGATTATTCTTGAATTGTGTTGGCCCAATAAGTGCCCATGCTATTCTTCTCAAGGTTTTTGACAAAATCCAAAGAAGGATCTTGTTATGGTGCCCTCCTACAAGGAATGGACTCTTCCTCTTACTATATATAATTACCTGCGTGATTTCTGGAAGGTAGGTAAAGACTCAGTTAGGACGGCAGCTTGAGCGCAATTAAAGCCAGATACAATTCAGGCAATACACAGCGTAACTGTACCATTCAGACTTACTTATTTCTAGTTACTTATTACTAACACTTACTTTGCAAATATTGTTCTTGTTATACTAATACACTGTTTTGAAGCTATCTTCTGTGTTCCATGTCTTCCTCCCAAACTGGTCACTACAACTTTGCAGTTTTTTTTTCTTTAAAAAAAATACAAAAAAAAAACGCACTCGTTCAAATAACTATGAAACTTTTAAAATTAGCCACAACAAAAAATTAAATTAAGATAAAATCAAAGCAAAATCATAACTTACTAGTAAAGTTATTTCCAACCCACACCCCAAAAAACATGTGCGCAACCAGTGATAGAAGAATTATTTTATCTTTTTAGATACTACGTGCACTTGTTCCCTGTTTAGGATGTGGTTTCTGGCTTTCTCTTTTCCAATCTTTTCACTTATCTTTTCCTTTTTTTTTCTTTTTCATTTTTTTTTTTCAATTGGAGTAGATAGACTAAACTATCGCCCAGTTCACACTCCACCCACATCTATTGTACAGCTCATCCCTTGTTCCCTGTTTAGGATGTGGTTTCTGGCTTTCTCTTTTCCAATCTTTTCACTTATCTTTTCCTTTTTTTTTCTTTTTCACTTCTTTTTTTTCTCTTACATAGCCCCCTGCCCCCTGCACATCAGTGGTGTTACTACCTTGCTCGGGGTGATATGATTAAAAAAAAAAGAAAAGTTTCACCACAACAACTCCACAACAAAGATTTGCATTAGGATTTGTTACAACAAATTTGCACCAAGAAAGATCCAAAGGAGGATCTTCAATTTAATCAATCCTGTCTTTAGTCACTTTAGTGCATCTCGCCTTTAGTCACTTTCTCACAGATGTGATTTGGCTTCACCCTGTCGTTTCTACAAATATTTTCTCTGCTTCTACTCTGACGAGCTTCTTTTCCTGTTTCCCCAACCACATAAATCTATTTCTGCTACTAGATTACCATCAAGGTCCCACTCTTTTACCATCAAAATACTCAAATGTAACTTTCACTTCTACTCTAACAGTTTCTTTTCTCACACTTCCTGCTTGTGAAACTCCCTTCCATATACTTGCTTCCTTGATATCTACAATCTCAAAATGTTTAAATGCAACATCTTCTATCTCCTTAAATCTCATCCACCTCCCTTCTTTTCTTTGGCATCCTCTGTCCTCTGTTTCTTCTCTCACTATCACCTCCCTGTGCACCAGTGGCAGTCCTGCCTTGCTTGGGGTGAAATGATTATAAAGAAAAAGTAATATTTTTATTTGTGAGAATATTATTCCGTAATGACAATCACAGTGTTATAAAAGAGTTAAACTAAGAGGTTTGACTGATGAACTCTCAAAAGAGTTTGAAAGAGTAGCAGCAAATTGATATCAGTCAGAAATTAAAGATATTGCTATGTCAATTGAAGGCCAAGTATCTTGTTAATTGTATGGTTAATAATAAGTTCATAATATTGCTTTCTTTTCATACAACGTCATTATTTTTTAAACTGATGCTAATGTCCAGGAAAGTGAATCTTGTGCCTTTTGGTATTAAGGTTCTTGGTTGGCATGTGTGGGATATTGGTTAATAGAAAGTGATTTGACACACAAATAGATTGGTGTAGTCACTCCAAATGAAAGGAAAAACTTATTGAGGGATCTAATGGAGAGATATATACGCGTGAATAGAACCCACTCATGCAAATGTGTTGGGCCAGTCCATTATAGTATAATGGACTAGCCCACCTGCTGAATTAGATACTCTCCTATGAATGAGATAGATTACTTAAAGGGGACAAAAAGAAGGTAGCCATTTGATTTCTACAGCATGAAACGGAAAGACTTTATTGAATCCATTGCTAAGTCAGCTGGTTCATGGAGTTGTGTGAGACAATTTTTCCCCTCCATAATCCATCTTACCTATCTATAAGTCTACTATTCATTCAGGCTTAGAACATTGCTGACAGATATGGTCTACTATTTACCTTGAGCTCCTTGATGAAATCTAAAGAAGAATCAGCAATAATATTGGTCCTGATCTGGCATCTCAGCTTCAGGCACTTTCCCATTGTAGAAAGGTTGCTTCTCTGTTCTGTGTCTTTTCTATAAATACTTTCATGGTAATTGTTCAGATGAGCACTTCCCTATTGTAGCTAGACTCTTTAAATTTAATCAAAGTACTAGACTGACGTGCATTGTGGTGCAGTGAATATCAAGTCGGAATGACAAATTGGTGTGCCGAGTTCGAATTCCAGTTGAATTCCTTGCATTCACTTACGCACAATTACCCTTGTGAAAGGTATTAATCTGTCTCTTCCCTCCAGTTATGGGTTAAATAATAGGACAGATTGGGTTCTATAGCCTTGGCTGGCAACCAGTCTACCGCAGAAAGCAATGGCAACCTACTGCGGGATAATATTCTGCCCAGTCAGTTATGTCTCTGTTGAGACATGATCGCTCAAAGCGTGTATCATGTATGGCACTTCACTGACTGACTGAGTACTTAAAAATTATATAAAAAGGTGTTCACATCATTTTATTAAATAATTTTTTTCTAAATAAAGTCACCATAAAACAATAAATCTGTCATCACTCATCAAACACAAACATGGCTACTGTTTGGTTTAAAAATGCATTTCTGTGTTATTTTAAACTTAAAGTAAATAATAATTGTTTCAAATTAGATTAATTATGCTTTAAATCAGCTAATATTCCTCAAATAAAGTTTCAGGAAAGTACATTTTTGGAAGATGTTTTAATAAAGGTAATTATATTGTGATGAAAGACAAAAAAGTCACTAATTTAAAAAAGACTATTTTAGTAAAAAAAAAAATAATGAAAAAAATGAAAATTCCAATCAGCATAGTTCCTGTTTGAAATACACTACAAAGTATTTCAAAGTATTTCAAAGTATTTTGCTTACTGGAAATTGTAAATTTAATCCTTTAACTTTCAGTTAAAGCTAAAATGAAAGTTTCAAGAAAAATTAATTTTAAACCTTAGGCATTGCAAATTAGTGGAAGTAACTGTAGCCTGTATAATCTTCTCAATAGCTGTATAATATGTGCTTTGACAGGATTACATATTGGATTTGAATTCAAAGTTGTACTTCCATTAGATTGGTTTCCAAGTCTATCTTGCTTTCTGAGATGAGGTATTGTAATTTTTTTTTTTTTTAATCATATCGCCCCAAGCAAGGCAGTGACGCCACTGAGGCACATGGGGCTACTTAAGAGTAAAATGATTAGAAAAGAGAAAGCCGGGAACCACATCCTAAACAGGAAACAAGGGATGACCCTCTTCACCTGTTCAAAAGGCGTGGGTGGAGTGTGAACCAGGCGATAGTTTAGTCTATCTACATTGTTTGTACTGTTGCCCTCATCTTTGTTGCCATATTCACCTTCAGTATCTGACTATATTTCTAAGATGAGGTATTGTAATTATTTACATTGTTTGGACTGTTGTCCTCATCTTTGTTGCCATATTCACCTTCAATATCTGACTATATATCTGAGATGAGGTATTGTAATTATTTACATTGTTTGGACTGTTGCCCTCATCTTTGTTGCCATATTCACCTTCAATATCTACCTATATTTCTAAGATGAGGTATTGTAATTATTTACATTGTTTGGACTGTTGCCGTCATCTTTGTCACAAAGTTTTTGGCTGATGTACACTCCAACCTACTTCAGGTGATTAACATTTCAAACCAAACTTCCTTATTTCATCCACCAAGGTAGAGTGTTCCAACCCAAAACAAGATGGAAAAAAATATATCGAATATCTCAGTATCAGTTATTTTCCTTTGACTCAACTTTTTCTACACCTTCTGCTGGTGCCAGTTATTGAATTCACAACTCTTTGTGTCAAGTCACAGGATTACTTCAAACAACGCTTTTATTTATTAGGCCACGTGCCCTTCCAGAAGATACATGGCATGTAGAACTTGAACAGCCTACCTTAGTTGATGAAATAAAGGGTTTGGTTTAAAATTTCAATCACCTGAAGATGAAACATGAATATGGCACCAAAGATGAGGAAAGCAGTCTGAAAAATTTAAATACTGAAAATGTTATTTGATATTAAATACATTATCAGACACTATTAAGGATTTTTGACAAGTAATTAATTTCATATATTTTTTTGTAAGATTAAGCATTGTCAATCATTATTAGTAAATTTTGATTAGTAATTTCTTTTTAAATATTAGTTACTTTTATTGCTAGTTTACTTAATGCAAATTGAAAATAAACGATATGATCTCAGTGAGATTCAAATGAGCATCCATTTTGTTTCAAGAAAGCCTGGTTGAAGGCACGAGTTGATTTAACTGATGAACTATATGAACTTATCAGCTTTGTAGATGATCAAAGCTATAAAAATGAGGCAAAAAAAGATTTTCTTTTTTTTTTACTGCTTTTTGGGGTTGGAAAAAAAACATATCTATATTTATTCTGCTGCTTGATCAACAGTTGAATATAAAATATTGAACATTTTTATAAAATTAGCAGAAATAAAATGAATGAAAATCTATTATATATATATATATATATATATATATATTATAAATTATGTTTTAGAACATGTACATAATTTCTTCTATATATGTCCTCTTCTCTACTATCATATGTTTGTTTCAATGTTGGGACTCCAACATATCATCGGGAGATGGATGCTCCCGATGATATGTTGGAGTCCCAACATTGAAACAAACATATGATAGTAGAGAAGAGGACATATATAGAAGAAATTATGTACATGTTCTAAAACATAATTTATAATAAATATTCACAGCTCTATACATCATATATCGAGCACTGTTTTAAATTAATGTTTTGGACGGGAAAAAATTTTTCTTTTCTCTCCTCATTCTATACTCACTCGGATATATATACATATATATATATTCAAAATGAAAATGTTTTAATCTACGAAATTTGAACAATTTAAGACTATTGCTTGCTACACCTTCTTCTATAAGGTGTAAAGAGGAAACATCAATAAAGAGAAAAAAAGAAATAGACAAAAAATAAATAACATTTTATATGAGTAATTCAGACAACTTAAGACTCCAACTATTACTCCAAGGTGTAAACAATCCACAAAAATTAAATGAAAGAAAAACCTCATCAAAAAATTATAATAATGAGAAAGATTTAAAGAATCTAAACTTATTTATAAATGGAACTTTGTCTGTGTTTGTGTCTGTGTGTGTCCATTACCTATAGACTCTGAAAAGGCTGAACCAATTTTCTTGAAAATTTACACAGTCGTACTATAAGCGTCTGCGAGTGTTCTTAGCTAGGTTTTGTGCCGAGGTACCCCAGATAAATATTGAAAATCAATAATCAAAAAAATCGGGTTATAGAAGGAGTGGTCTGATTTTAATCAAAATTTCATACACTTATAGACAAAGACATAAGAAACGATATTCAGAAGTTTCAAGATTGCAGTTCTTACAATAGTGCAGAAAATTAATAATATATGTATAAGGCAAGATGTTTGTGTGTGTGTCTGTTTATCTGCCTGTATGTTTGTGTTTTTTCAGCCCTTTTATTTTAGATTTTGCATCAGGTAATTGTAGTTCTTAGTCTCTATATTTCTGAGATGAGATATTGTAATTATTTACATTGTTTGGACTGTTGTCCTAATCTTTGTTGCCATATTCCCCTTCAATATATATATTTCTAAGATAAGGTATTATAGTTGTTTACATTATTTACATTATTTGGACTGATTTACTCAGAGAACTTATTTAGCCTTCAAAATTCAGTTTACAATGAAAAATCTTATTTGATATCGATACCAGGAAATCAAAATTTGACTTACATCCATTCATTTTTCTTTCAGTCTACAGTTTTGCTTTAACTGGAAACAACTTTTGCTTTTTAGTCTTCCATGCCAATGTCCAAAGAGTCTGAGCTCCAGGACCATGGATTAGTTTTAAAGCTTTCATTACACCTGAGCAATGCCAGGCTATACTGCTAGTAAAAAATAAATAGAAATGAAATAAAGTAATGTATAAAAACAAATAATAAAATAGGGAAAAATAATCCCTAAAAAATATTTAAAAATATGAAAAATTTAAGGCCTTAAAAAAAGAAGCAAGGCTTAATTTGTAAGTGAAAGAGAATTTATTAACTTCTTTTATTCATTTTGAATGAAAACAGTTATTGCAAAAATATGGTTTGAAAAATAAAATTGAAGGCTTTTCAAAATTATTAGGAATAAAACCAAGTGACAATAATATTTTTTTAAATAATAAAACAGTAATACAAAGTATATAAAATATTATTTGCAAATTTTATGTAGAAATAATTTGTATGTTGTTGGTTTTCAGTAATTTCCTTGTTTTTATTTCTAGTCAAACTAATGTCTTTATCTTTGTTGGCATTTTTCATGTTTTGGCCATTGTACTTACCAGTCTTCTTCAGATATCTATCAATTCAAGAAACATTCAAAAAATTGATTTAATTTACAAGGTAGAGTGATCCTGTTTTGCTGTCCATGTCTAAGGTCACCTCACATTTTTTTCTTGTTAGTACTGCTCAGTTATTGCTAGTCCTGTTTCCTCTGGTCCTGGGTGGGTATTACCTGGTCCAGTCACAATTACCATGTCCCCAATTGAATGAACTAGCATATTACATCTCTGGCATATTGCCATAGAACAACAGAAGGAGAACCATCTACTCTAATAGATTAAATGAAAGGTTCAGTTAGAATGTTATTTGAATTGACAGTTATTTACATTCTTGGAACCACTGTCCTCATCTTTATTGCCATATTCACAACGTTTTGGCCATTGTATGCTCTGATCTTCTTTAGGTGATTGAAATTTTGAACTGAACCCTTTATTTTGTTCGCTTGAGTAGATTGTTCTCATTTCCATTAGTCATGCTACTTCTGGATGTCTTAGTTATCTACATTTACCTCAAATCTCTCAGCTCAGGTATTGAACTCACAACTCTTTGGGTCAAATCACTGGATCCAATCATTGCTTTTATATACTGTGTCCTTGAAGACATCAGTGTATGAGTTTTTTGGGACTTATAAACCTAATTTCTCAGTAACTATTTCTTTTACCAGAGCTCATATTATAATCTTAATGTAATTGGTTTTCTCTAGCACTCCATGTCACTGGTTCCCATATTGCAACTTCCTCTGCGACGTCCCCTGGAACAACGTCTTTGGTCTTCCTGTCGAAGACTGTGCCTCCGAAGTCTCCTCTTGGGTTAAGGCTGGCATTGATGCTTTTATCCCTGCCAGAAAATTCCAACTAAAACCAAATTCGTCCCCCTGGTTCTCACCCGCTTGCTCGGCTGCTATTGCCCACCGGAACCATTTCTTCCGGCTCTATTGAAGCTGCTCGTCAAACCAAAACAGGCGCCTTTTCACCTCAGCACGGAACAAGTGTAAAAAAGTACTGAACGAAGCCAAGAGGGCGTTTGCTACCAGAATTAGGCAACGCATAGCATCCTCTAAGTTTGGCTCCAAAGATTACTGGCGTCTCTGCAAAAGCGTGCTCAGCAGGAACAAGACTTCAATACCCCCACTAATCAATGAATTTGAAGTTCTCACCTCCCCAGCCAACAAGGCTGAATGCTTTGCCCGTAGATTCTCAACCAATTCGACACTGGACTCGTTAGGAATACCTACACCAGACTTCCCACCCAGAACTAAGGCTCAACTAAATAACGTCCACATAACACCCTCGCTGGTCGCCAAGATAATTGCGCAACTTGACCCACACAAAGCGAGCAGCGGTGACGGAATCCCAGTCATAGTACTGAAGAAATGTGCCCCAGAACTCTCCTCTGTCCTCTCTAAACTCTATAACCTCTGCCTATCTGCTTCCTGCTTTCCTGCCTGTTGGAAGTCCTCCTGCGTAGTACCTATATTTAAGAATTCTGGCGAACCCTCAGACCCCGCCAATTACCGTCCTATTAGTCTCCTTCCAATCTTTGGCAAAGTTTTCGAAGCCATTATCAACGCCGAGGTGATTCAGCATCTTATGGCCAACGGGCTTCTCTCTGACAAACAGTATGGGTTTCGCTTCACCAGGTCTACTGCTGATATGCTAACGACCATTACCGAGTACATATACCAGGCACTTGACAAGAATGGTGAAGCCCGAACCGTTGCCTTGGATATCTCCAAAGCATTCGACAGGGTCTGGCATGCTGGCCTCTTGTGCAAACTGCGGAGCTATGGGATAACTGGACATCTGTTTGACCTCATCCAGTCTTTCCTCTCTAACCGCACATTGAAGGTGGTATTAAATGGGCATGCCTCCCAAAACTACCAGATGAACGCGGGCGTCCCTCAAGGTTCTATCCTAGGTCCCACGCTCTTTCTGATCTACATTAATGATCTCCCCGACACCATTAGATCCCAAGTTGGCATGTATGCCGACAACACAACAATCTACTCCCGCATCGATCAGAAACCAGGTCTGGATGACAAAGTGAACCTTGCTGCCGTACTTGAAAGGGACCTCCAATCCGTAGTGACCTGGGGTAGGAAATGGTTGGTAAATTTCAATGCCTCTAAAACAAAGCTGTTATCAACTAATCACCATAGACAATCGCATCTACCTCCCATTAGCATGGGACAGGCTAGCCTTCCCAGAGAGTAAAATACCACGCCTCCTTGGCCTTACACTCTCGGCGGACCTCAAATGGAATGACTATATTGAATCCATTGCCAAATCTGCTGCTATGAAAGTGGGCTCCCTGTGCAGGGCCCGGAAATTTTTCCCACCTGAATCTATTCTGCACATATACAAATCTACCATCCGCCCGTGTATTGAATATTGCTGCCATATCTGGTCGGGTGCCCCTGCTGCTCTCCTTGGGCTTCTTGACAAAATACAAAGGAGGATCTGTAACGTGGTTGATACTGACTTGGCAGACCGGCTGCAGCCGCTCTCACAATGGCGCGATGTGGCTTCCCTGTGCCTCTTCTACAAGTACTTTCATGGCTTCTGCTCCGATGAGCTTAGATCACTGGTGCCGCCTAAGCATGAATTTACACGAGATACTAGATTAGCAACTAGGTCCCATCCTTTTACAGTTAAACAAATAAGATGTAACCATAAATTCTACTCCAACAGCTTCTTTTCTCGCGCTTCCCGCCTGTGGAACTCCCTTCCACAAGTCTGCTTTCCCGACAGTTACAATCTCCAGGTGTTTAAATGTAGGGTCAATAGACACCTCCTATTACACTAACTCCCAACTATTCTCACAGCACTCTCATCTACCCAACCCTCATTTTCGGTATCCTTACCCGCCTATCACCCACCCTCTGTCATTTCCTATATTTAATCAGCCTTTCTCCACTCTATGTAGCCCCCTGCACAGTAGTGGCAGTGACATGCCTTGCTTGGGGTGAAACGCTTATAAAAAAAAAAAAAAAAAATTTCTATGCTTGGCTGGATTAGAAGATTTTTGTGGCTCAGCATATGCACTGATTCTTTAAGTTTTTGCATTTTCCAATGGTGTTCTCTATTATTTCAACTTTATCTCACAGGGGATGACGATCTTCTTTATCCCTTCATATGTGATCAGCTACAATTAATTTTTCAATTTCCCCTTTTGCGGTGTTCTTGCAGTCTTAGCATAAGGGGACAGTGTGTTTCTCCTTTATATTTTTTACTGCAGCATGTTCTTCTCTATTGGAGGTCTTGTTTGGTAGGTTTATCTGCAAAGTGTGGAACCACTTTTGAAGGTTATCCTGGTAGGCATATCTGCAAAGGGTAGAACCACTTTTGAAGGTTGTCCTGGTAGGCATATCTGCAAAGGGTAGAACCACTTTTGAAGGTTGTCCTGGTAGGCATATCTGCAAAGTGTAGAACCACTTTTGAAGGTCGTCCTGGTAGGCTTATCTGCAAAGGGTAGAACCATTTTTGAAGGTCGTCCTGGTAGGCTTATCTGCAAAGTGTAGAACCACTTTTGAAGGTTCTCCTGATGTTATATAGACCATAGATCTTTTGTATATTTTCCGATAATCTCTTCTTATAGGGTAAGCAGATCGAGGCTGTTTTCTATGTTATCCTCTTGTACCCCTCCATCTGTGTTTATTGGTGCTGTTGGCATGTACATCAGGTAGTTGTTATATTGTAGGGTACTGCTTATACTGACCATTTATTTTTCATGTCTCTAGATTGTCACTTATGACCTTTGTTCAATGTTGTAAGCAGTAAATGATTCCATTCTTTACACTGTATGGGTGGTGGAAGTTGAAGTTGAGGTTTTTTTTTTAATCATTTCACCCCAAGCAAGGCAGAAATGCCACTGATGAGCAGGGGGCTACATAACTGTAAAAAGATTAATTAGAAAAGAGTGAGGAGGGGTACAAACTAGTTAGAAAGGAGCAATAGAAAGCTGAGACTGCAGGTGCGATGACAGATACATAGGTGGAGAGAAAGGGAAGGATATACGGGAATGTGGAGAGAGCTAGAGTCCAGTGGTTAGTAGATGAGTGTTAACATTGCATTTAAATTTCTGGAGGTTGTAGCTGTCAGAAAAGCAAGAATATGGGAGCGAGTTCCACAGGCGGGAAGTGTGAGAGAAGAAGCTGCAGGAGTAGAATTGTCGTCTGCATTTGGCTAACCTGACTGTGAATGGGTGGGACCCAGTTGCCAGTCTGGTTGCACGAGTAAACACCTGTTGATGAGGCACCAGTGACTTAAGTTCGTCTGAGCAGAAGCTATGAAAGTATTTATAGAACAGACAAAGGGAGGCCACATTTTGATGGTGGGGAAGTGGCTGCAGTCGAGCCACCAGATCAGTACCTATCACATTACAGACTCTCCTTTGGAGCCTGTCAAGAACACTGAGGAGAACGGCAGGGGCGCCTGACCATAAATGGCAGCAGTACTCCATGCATGGATGGATGGTTGACTTGTATATATACAGGATGGATTCAGGCAGAAAAAACATCCTGGATCAACATAGTGACCCAACCTTCTTAGCAGTAGATTTTGCTATGGATTCAATTTGAGCTCTGAGGAGAGGGTAAGGCCGAGGAGGCGTAGTGTATTGCTCTCAGGGAGAATCGCTTGGTCCATGCTTATGGGAGGCAGGAGAGGTTGCCTGTGTTGGTTGACAGACAACAGCTTGGTCTTAGATGCATTGAAGTTGACAAGCCACTTCTTGGCCCCAGTTCAGTGAATGTTGACTTGCAATGTATGAACTCATTCTCTGTTTAAGATATTAGTACATCAAGGAATGCCAGTTTGTTGTTCTTTACTTTCTCTATTGTGAATCGTATCAATGTTCTTATTGAGTGCAAGTGGTTCAGTAGTAGCTGTAAAATTAGAATACCGCATTTCAAAAATATAGACAAATATTAAATTGACAGATATCTGAAGAAGACTTGAGGATACAATGGCTGAAATGTTGTGATAACAACAAAAATGAGAACATTAGTATGAATGTAAATGATAACTCCTCATGCTAAAAATTCAAATTATTTTTCAATATTTTGGCTGTGTCCTCTTAAAAGTAGAGGACGATCAGAAAGATAAGCACATGAATAATACAAAGCAAAGGAAATTAGCCTAAACGAATTGCATATAATGGTTAATACACTTTGTGCCACAAAATTCAGACAAGTTTATATAGGGATTCAATGGTCTTTAAAATAATATTGTTGGTTTGATTTTAAAGGGAAAAAATAGTGTTGGGTCAGGTGGGGGGAAGAAACAGAAGTAAAAAAAAATGCAAGAATTGGTTACAGTCATTCTGTGTTTTACATTCAAAGCCAAATTTATCCAATCAGGTTTCCCGATTTCATTCTGCAAAGTTTTCATTTCATTCAATCATTTGATTAATCACCTTTTTAATATATATTATTTGGCATAATTATGTTATTAATGATCAGTATCTCAGGCAAAAGACATCAAATAAAAAGACGTTATTTCACTGTTCAGTGAATATACATATAATAAATACGTTTTTAGTTCACACATATCAACCAATCAGATTATTGATAGTTATAAATATTGATTCTACTTTTATGTTTTTAAGAATTGTCTGTCTTGTAAGAGAAAATCTATAATCATACAAAACAATACCTTTTAGACATTAGATTTTCTTCCAATTTGTGTTTGTACCATAGGTACGGCTCGGAACGAGAAACCAGGGAACCGAGTTCGAATTCGAGTTGAATCCATTGAATTCACTTACGCGCAAATACCCTTGGGAAAGGTATTAATCCATCTCTTCCTTCCAGTTATGGGTTAAATAACAGGACAGATTGGGTTCTATAGCCTTGGTCGGCAACCAGTCTACCGCAGAAAGCAATGGCAACCTACTGCGGGATAATCTTCTGCCCAGTCAGTCATGTTTCTTTTGAGACATGATTGCCCAAGCGTGTATCACGTATGGCACTTAACTGACTGAATGAAGATAATAGTTGGAAACGTAAGTAAAGCTTCTACTGGGCAAAAAGTGGGGGGGATCAGTTTTCTATTGTTATTAAGTAATAAACTGATCCCCAACTAATTACTACTTATTAATACAATCTGTCTCTTCTCCCTTCAGCTATAGTTTAAAGAGCAGGATAGAAAAATCTTCTGCCCAGTCAGTCATGTCTCTTTCGAGACATGATCGCCCAAGCGTGTATCACGTATGGCACTTAACTGACTGACCATGGGTACATCAATAAGTCTGCATCCTGATGATGATTGAAAGCATTCATTTAACACAATTTTTTTTTTTTTAGCATAATGTTTGTCCTTGTTAATGCACTAAATGGTTAATATCAATCAAAAAGAAAATTTCAGATCAAAATTCAGTTAATAATAATGACGTGTCAGGCTATTGGCTAACCAATCTATGCTTGTCTTTATGCTTGTAACTGAACCAGCACAACTTTTTATTTGTTATATAGGTAACCATTTTATTAAAATTGTCTTCAAATCAGGTGCAACATTCATTATTCTATAGATTTGAAACATATTTGCTTTTATCAATTAAAAAATGCAAAATATCAAGCAAAATTCTCCTCCAGTAAGTAAAGCACTTCAATGTCTTATTTTATTAATAACAAATCTGAAGATGTAGATTACATTTATTAGCTTTTTACATCTTTCATACGACCTTATATGGATATTGAAATTATTTGGCAGTTTTTTCTGTTGTCATTTGTGTGTTTCTCTAAAAGGAACATCAGACTAATTAGGGTTTTATTGATAGAGTCATATATATATATATATATATATATATATACGTAAAAAAAATCACAAGATCGCCAAAACCTACCGCGGTTTCACACAATGGCTCGTCAGGGCCCTGACGAGCTGTTGTGTGAAACCGCGGTAGGTTTTGGCGATCTTGTGATTTTTTTTACGTGTCTTTGCTCTGCATTGCTTCCTCTTTGTTATTCCGCTTTGGTTAGTTCTGTATCGAGCACTTTTTCTTTCTTTGTGGTTGGTTCCGTTTGGGGGTTTTTTTCTTTACTGCGGGGTATTGTATGTATTTTCTGTATTCCACAGTTTTCTTTTTTTTTTCCCCCTCTTGTCCAACGCCTTATAGCGACGGACAATAACGGAGTTAGATTCTGTCTGTTATTTGTTGTCCTCAAAGTTTATTTTCGTATAATTTTAGGATTTAGATACTTACAGAGTCGGTCTTGTTATTATATATATATATATATATATATATATATATATATATATATATATATATATATACTACTGGCCATAATTATTAGGCTACTACAGTTTTTTTTTAAAGAAATGATGTATTTCATACTTTTTTAGTATTTTTTGCCAAATGAAAATAGAATTGTTCTTTTGTTATTACTTCATCAAGGAAAATATAGAAATTTTATTTATAAACCTACACTACCAGCCATAATTATTAGGCAACACCAGTTTTTTTTTAAAAGAAATGATGTCTTTCATACTATTTTTAGCATTTACTGCCAAGTGGATAATTCTAAATAAAAATAGAATGGTTCTTTTGTTATTATTACATTGCAAAATTTTACAAAACAAGGAAGCAAAGATGAACTTGTCCGAATTACCCTAAATTTTCTTCATTCTTTCATTGATGAAACTGCAATATAGGTAATTATTAAATATTTATAAATTCATTTGATGCACATGTTATTGTGCAGTATTAACAAAAGAATGATTCTACTCTGATTTGCAATTATTCCTTTGGAAATAAATACTAAAAAATAGTATGAAATCCATTTTTTTAAAACACTGGGGTGGCCTAATAATTATGTGTGTATGTGTATATATATATATATATATATATATATATATATATATATATATGACTCCATCAATAAAATATCCCGGTCACACTCTATATTTCATTTGAAAGTACTGTAGGTTCTTTATATTGAGTCCTGCAAACCTTCTCTGTGTAAACAGTGTGAATGTTTGTTGGGACTTGCTATTATTTGTCTCTAGTTCTTTGTTTTCCATTCATAGCTTTTTTCCTACTTTTATGTTTTTTTTTTCCATCACTCATTTCATGGTTTAAAATAAACCATTCTAAGTTTGAATCTCCTGATGAGGCCTGAAGAGCAGGAGCGAAACCGGTTGCTTTATTTTTAGAATGTCTAGTAATATTAAGCTGCACACTTTTATTTCAATAATTCAATTTTGTATCTATAAAAATATCTTTAAATATACATGTATATAATTATTTAATTACTTAGTTTTTGGTCATAATTAAATTAGACCAGTACACAGATGTGCGTTGTGGTGCAGTAGATATTGGCTCAGAACGAGAAATTGGGGAGCTGAGTTCAAATTCCAGTTGAATTCATTGCATTCACTTATGCACAAATACCCTTGGGAAAGGTATTATCCGTCTCTTCCTTCCAGTTATGGGTTAAATAGCAGGACAGATTGGGTTCTATAGCCTTGGCTGGCAACCAATCTACTGCAGAAAGCAATGGCAACCTACTGCGGGATAATCTTCTGCCCAGTCAGTCATGTTTCTTTTGAGACATGATTGCCCAAGCGTGTTTCATGTATGGCATTTAACTGATTGACACAGTTGTATTAAAAAGTGTTCAATACAATTATATTGTAGAGCTTTTTAATATTTTTCATTTATAAATGAGTTATTACGCAACACAGGTTTCTACCATCTGGTATGTTCAGGTGATTTACAATAATTGATTTTACCATTTTTTTAAGAATGCTCATATAACGGGGATTTTTTATGAATGTTCAGAAAAAATTCATGTTAGGTGAGCGTTCTTCAAAAGACGGTAAAATCAGTTACTGTAAATTGCCTGAAGACACTAAATGAGAAATATATAATTAGGATAATGTTTAGTGCCAAGATTGTTGTTTTTTCAGTATTTTACTGATAAAAGGTATTTTGGCAAGCAGGTTTTTTTATCATAAAGTGCTTGATGTCAGGTTGGGGTAGTGTTAATAGTTTTAATGCAAAGAAAACCAGTAAGGGCATCATAAGGGCGTCACAAAACTTCAAAATTGACATGAACCTGCTCAGTTAAAATAACAAATTCTTTGCAATAAAACAAATATATATTTATATAAACTTATTTATAAATGGAACTTTTTCTCTGTGTGTGTGTGTGTGTGTCCATTACCTATAGACTCTGAAACGGCTGAACCGATTTTCTTGAAAATTTACACAGTTGTACTATAAGCGTCTGCAAGTGTTCTTAGCTAGGTTTTGTGTCAAGGTACCCCCGATATATATTGAAAATCGATAATCGAAAAAATTGGGCTATAGAAGGAGTGGTACTATTTTAATCAAATTTGATACACTCATAGACAAAGACATAAGAAATGATATTCAGAAGTTTCAAGGTTGCAGTTCTTACAATAGTGCAGAAAATCAATTATATATATATATATATATATATATAAGGCAAGATGTTTGTGTGTGTGTCTGTTTATCTGCCTGTATGTCTGTATTTTTTTCAGCCCTTTTATTTTAGTTTTTGCTTCGGGTTTGGCTCTAAGTAGGTATAATTGTAGTTCTTAGTCTCAGCCATGATACCATTTACTCAGAGAAACAATATTCAGAAGTTTCAAGGTTGCAGTTCTTACAATAGTGCAGAAAATTTGATATTGAAATCAGGAAATCAAAATTTGACTTACATCCATTCATTTTTCTCTGTCTACACTTTTACTTTAACTGGAAACAATATTGCTTTTTAGTCTTTCATGCCAACATCCAAAGAGTCTGAGCTCCAGGACCATGGATTAGTTTTAAAGCTTTCATTACACCCAAGCAACGCCGGGCTATACTGCTACTATATATATATATATATATATATATATATATATATATATATATATATTTGGGTATCTGCCTTTCTTTTAACCATTTTTCATTAAATATAATAGACAAGGAAAATTGAATTAATTTCTTATTTAGTTTTTCCAGTGTCCTTACATTTTTCCATCTGCTGGGAGTAAGGGAGTCCAAAAACTTTCTTTAATTTTCATTGTCCCAAGCACTTTCTGCTACTTTTTTCAAGAGATTTGTTTTTGGTATTATTAGTTTTTCTTCATGTTTTGACTGTTGAAGTTGTATTTTATTTTTGTGTTGTTTAGAATAGGAGTGTTTATTCTGAGCCTTCATGGCTGGAATTCAAGTGAGTGTCTTTCAATTTTTAAAAAACTTAACATTCTATTCCCACTGTTAAATAAATTAATAGTTCATATATATATATATATATATATATATATATATTATTATTATTATTATTGTAAAACGTACCAAGGAAACAGTATCACTAATAATGACTAAAATCATTAAGTTCTACTGTTAACAAAACGGTAAATTTAGTCATCTCACCCAAAAGGTAATACCAAATGGGTAGAGGGGAATCAAAAAAAGAAACAAACAAACAAAGCAAAAGCTGTGTTCGAAAGAAAAAAAACCCCAAGATGAAAACCTTAATCTTTGAATTTTTACGAATATTTCAATAGCTCAATATGAAAGTACGAAAGTAGAGCAAAGATACAAACTAAATCTAAAAGTGAGCCAAAGCCAACCGTGGTTTCATTCTCCGGATCGTCAGGACAAGGCTCTTTGTAAACATTTAGTAAATGACACAATATTCTCTGTACCCAACACTAAAATCAAACTGCACCCACCATGCCTCACCTGTGACAGCCAAAGCATTATATATTTTCTCTTCTGTTCAATATGTCCAAATAGTGGATATATTGGTAAAGCTTTAGATTTCGTTTCAATAATCACAGACTTAGCATACGCCAGAACAATCAATATTCCCCAATAGCAGTTCACTTCAATCAATCAGGTCACACTTTAGAAAACTGCAAATGTTTACTAATAGACTCCGATTTTAGTTCTACACACACACGCAGAAAGAAAGAAAAATACTGGATTTTAAAATTAAATACACACAAGCTAGGGTTAAATAGGGACTTAGGTGTTTTGAATCTTTACAAATATTTCAATAGCTAAACTTTTTTAGATACAATTAAAAATTTTTTCTCTAAAACAGGATTTGTAGGTATTATTAAAGATAGGTTTACGTTTACAAATAATTTTTCTAAAAATCTGTCGCTTTCTGCGTCACGTGATATAAACAATCTCTCTCCACAGACGCTCTCGCGAAATACGTTTCTAATTTAAATTTTAAAATCATTTGTTTCTGATGAAGGACCAAGGGCAGTCTGAAATATAAACTATAATAATAGAAATAAACAAATACTGTTAAAAAAATACATTTTTAAACTTACAACTTTTTAATAATTTTTCCTATATATACATATATATATATATTTCTGAAAGGATTTTTCTGTTGCTGAGGTGATGTGTTATCCCCCGTGGGGATTTTCATATCGAAATGATCATCCAACATCACTGAATTAATCCTATTTTAATTTATATATATATATATATATGTAATTGTGTATTTGGGCAGCAATTTCTCTTTTAATGACTGGCAAGGTATTATAGTTAAGTTTATATATATATATATATAATTTTTCATATGATCTTATAAATTTTTTTCTTCTCAGGACATAAATTATATAAAAATTGTCCAAATTAGTTAATTTTCCAAGTGCACTCAGCTATGATTTTAATCATTATTTTATTTTACATGGAATTGAATATGTATAGTGTATAGAGTTGTGTGTATTTTACATTCCAAACATGGTAAGCAGATTTTTATATAATTTATGTTCAGAAAAGAAAAAATTATAACATAATATGAAAAATTATATAAAAAAACTTAACCATAATACCTTGCCTATCATTTTTAGTGAAATGTGTGTGTGTATATATATATTTAAACTTATCACTATACTTGTTTCAAAAAACCCTCTGAGTATATATGCGGAAGGAAAAAATGGATGTAAAAAAAGAAAGAGCTAAGCACATGAACATCAGTCAAAGTACGTAGCCCAAAGAAAAATACCCAAGATGAGTAATCTATAACAAAAAACGCTCAATACGTAAGCAGAGCAGACAAAATAGATAACCTAAAGAGCCAACAAACCCACATAGGTTTCACCTAACCGGATCTTCAGGGAAAGTTGGCTTTCCCTAAAGATCAGGTTAGGTGAAACCTAGGTAGGTTTGTTGGCTCTTTAGGTTATCTATATATATATATATATATATATATATATATATATAGTGTATCGAGGCAGCAAATAATAATATATTTAACAATAAAAAAAAAAAATATATATATATATATATATAGATGCACTTTTTATTACTTCACATATTATTTTTAGTGACTATATGTAATTGAGTAGACACTCTGTTTATTTTAAACAATATTTGAATATATAAAAAATGTTGAATTAAAAAATAAAATTATTTAATTATTTAGAAATAGGCCCGCAAGATAGTCCAAACATTAAGGGGGCACACTCTGAACCGAATAATTAGTAAATGTCATGCCTTCTTTGGTTTTATTAACCTAGGATGCAGAAAGTTGAAGTATTTTCAATTTCCTTACAATTGTTTGATGCATTGATAAAAGATATTCTTGAAATTATTACTGGGTTATATTAAAACGGAAAGTTTTTTTTCTTTTACTTCAGAAATTGTAATCTACTGATTTTAATAAAACTAATTTATTTAAAATGTTTAGGGTTCATAACTGATATGTTTGATTGACACTTTAATGAATGCTGCACTTGATTTAAAAAAAAAAATCTGGTACTTGGTGCTTAAAAAATGTATTTCTAGAAGAAAAGAATTTTTTGATATTAAAAAGAAGGAATATATATTTTGTGAGTTTGACTACCATTCAAAACAAAAAACATTTCTTGCTGCTGCCATGGACGAAATACAGCAAGACATTCATTTCAATAACAATTTAAGTTTTCATTAAAAATTAAGTCTTTAAAAACAGACATTTTAAAAAATATATATTCACATATGTAAAAATATATTAAAATAAGAGGGAGAAAGAGTAAAGAAAAGACAAAATGTTTATATAAAGTAGTGAATTTAAAAAAAAACTGACTGATTATCATGCCTTATTTTTCAGAAGTCAATCAAGGATGAAATATAAATAAAAATCAAGGAGGAGGAAAAAATGAATATCTGTTATTAAATTCATAATAAAATCTTATACCTTGTATAAATTGTATAAAAATTAAGTGTTGAATTTTCATCTTGAATTTTTTAGCAATGTGGGTTAAATTTCACACTACTTTTCAAGTGTTGGTGTCTTTGGAGTGAGTGATTTTTAAATCACTTTTATTGCATTTATTGAACAAAAAGGTTTAGTACCCAGACTGAGGATGTGCATTGTGGTGCATTGGATATCGGCTCGGAACGAGAAATTGGGAAGCTGAGTTCGAATTCCAGCTGAATTCATTGCATTCACTTACGCGCAAATACCCTTGGGAAAGGTATTAATCTGCCTATTTCTTCCAGTTATGGGTTAAATAACAGGACAGATTGGGTTCTATAGCCTTGGTTGGCAACCAGTCTACCCCAGAAAGCAATGGCAAACTACTGCGGGATAATCTTCTGCCCAGTCAGTCATGTCTCTTTCGAGACATGATCGCCCAAGCGTGTATCACATATGGCACTCAACTGACTGACCCAGACTGATCAGCAGATGGCAGAGTAGTTCAAAGTGAAAGAATAACAAATATGTCTCAGTTATACAATAATGCAAACAATTGGGACATTTTTAATGAGTTTCTTTTTCCTTGTTACCTCTGTTTTTCTAAGAGGATTTCAAGCAATGATAACAGAACAGCCATAACTAACAAAAAAACAACTTAAATAACAATTCTGTAGCCCTATAAAACTGATAGTTGGATTGTTTGTGGTTCTAAGGTCAAATATGTAAATTCAAAAAGCTCCCTCCCTTATCTGTGATTTCGCTTTACAAATCTTTATCTTCAGTCAGTCAAAGAAATGAAAAAATTCTTAAGTTTTATTTAATAATGGTTGTAAAACACAAAGTTGTCAATTTGGATATGCCAAATAAGAGCTATTTAGTGCTTTTTTTTAATTGAAAAGGCGAAAGTATTTTTCTCTTTGTGTTGTGTCCCTTCAGGATGTAGGTGATCTCCACAACTTTCTGACATATATCACTCTTAATAAACTTTATCTTTCTGTTATTTCTCTATCTGTCCTATGAGTATCAGATTTTCCAAGCCCTCCTTCATTATGTTCCCCAGAAATCTCAACTGTATTTTCGTGATGTTAAGTATTAGTTACCTTTTTGTTTACATTTTCTCCAAAACTTTTTTGTTACTCAGATGCTTGGTTCACTGTATTCTTGGCATCTTTCTGTAGAATCACATTTCTGTTACTTCAAGTCGCCTCTTCATCTTTGAGATCATCCAGCACACATTGCCATACAAGAAGACAGGTATCACATAGTAGTTTAGTACTCTTTTAATTTTTTTTTTATTTTTGTTTTTTTATTTTTAATTTCTTAGTACTTTCCTTGGCTATGCCAATATGCCTTTGGATTTCAGTGTCACTCTTTCCATATATTTAAATTTCCACACTTGTTTTTGGTACCTCCAACTTGCAAAACTACTTTGCTTAATCTATTGATACCTGCTGTCCTATTTTTGGAATGGTAAGCATTAATAATAGGATGTGCGTTGTGGTACAGTGGATATCGACTCGGAACGAGAAGCCGGGGAGCCGAGTTCGAATTCCAGTCGAATTCATTGTATTCACTTACACGCAAATACCCTTGGGAAAGGTATTAATCCGTCTCTTCCTTCCAGTTATGGGTTAAATAGCAGGACAGATTGGGTTCTATAGCCTTGGTCGGCAACCAGTCTACCGCAGAAAGCAATGGCAACCTACTGTGGGATAATCTTCTGCCCAGTCAGTCATGTCTCTTTCGAGACATGATCGCCCAAGCGTGTATCACGTATGGCACTTAACTGACTGAAGCATTAATAGGTAGAAATGTGGAATTAGTTGCAGATTTCTTGAGAAACTATAATTATCTAGTTGGAAGGAAATTTCTCATGGCTTGTAGAAAAGTGTCTATTTAGAAACTACAAGATCTCCAGCCAGTAATGGGGTGGGGGCAAAGGAGCAATTACCCTGAGTGCAAAAAATTGCTGTATAAAAAAATTTTAAACTGACAAAAAAAGTGTTTTCTATTTTTTTCACAATAATAATTTTATAATAAAAAAAGGAGGAAGGCTGCTCAAATGGTGCAGGATGCCTGAAAAGACTGTAATGGCTCTTGGTTAAACAGGAGGTGCAATTGTTTAAATTGACCCTGGTGCTCAAAATCCAACCTATGCCAATGCTTCCAACCAACTCAGTTTTTATTTTTACTTTTATAATTAATATTGGATTTTATGGTGATCGTTAAGAGATTAGTAAGGAAATTAAAAAAAAAATGTATTCTGAATTTGTTATGGTTGGAAACAATTTTTTATCAGCCAGTCAGTTAACTGCCATACATAATACACACTTGGCCAATCATGTCACTTTTGAGCCATGTTTGACTAGGTAGAATCTGCTATTTAACCCATACCTGGTGAGAGAGGAGACAGATTATATCATTATATAAATAAGTACTAATTAGTAGAACAGTTAATTACTTTATAAGAATAGAAAGCTGATCCCCCACTTTGTGCCCAGTAGAAGCTTTGTTTCCAACTATTGTATTCAATCAGTCAGTTTAGTGCCATATGTGATACATGCTTGGGTAATCATATCTCAGAAGAGTTAAGATTGACTAGGCAGATGATTTTTCACAGTAGGTTGCCATTTCTTTCTGCAGTAGACTGATTCCCACCCAAGACTATAGAACATAATCTATCCTATTATTTAACCTATAGCTGGAGGGAGAAGAGATGGATTCATACCTTTTCCAAAGATATTTGTGCTTAAGTGACTGCAATGAATTCAACTGGAGTTTGAACTTGTCTCTCCAATGTCACATTCTTCTACCTGGTGAGTCATGTCACTTTCGAGACATGATCACCCAAGTATGTATCACATATCGCAATTGGCTTACAGCCATAATACGTTGAATACACCGGTTCTCACTCGATCACCGAAGTTAAGCAACGTTGAGCCTGGTCAGTACTTAGATGTGTGACCGCTTGGGAATACCAGGTGTTGTAAGCGTTTAGTGATGAATGTGCGTTGTGGTGCAGTGGATATCGGCTCGGAAAGAGAAATTGGTGAGCCGAGTTCGAATTCCAGTTGAATACCCTGTATTCACTTAAGCACTGGTACTCTTGGGAAAGGTATTAATCCGTCCCTTCCCACCAGTTATGGATTAAATAACAAGGGTAGGACTTGGGGACTCTGCCCTTAAAAACAAATCCCAATGAATCTTGATACTTGAAAAGAAAAAATATTACTAGACACAAAACTTATATAAAAACAACAATAAATTGTTGCAAGAAAAAGGTATTACCAGCAATAAATAAATAAAATTTAGTTGGCAATAAATGACCCGCTGAGGTTGATATGCCATAAAAACAAAACAACCAACCAACCAACATATTGCAATTAACTGAGATATGGGACAATTACAGAAACTATCTTTACAGGTTAAACACCATAACAATTGTGTTCAAGCAAAAAATTTCATAAGGGGCTAATTTTTTTGTCATCCATCATGAAACTATTATCGATTTCTTTTTCATTTTTTTTCTTTATTTTTTGAAATAATATTTATATTTGATTAGTGATATATTTTATTTTTCCCAGATACAAAAGACATTCCAGTAGTGATTAGTGATAGAAATAAAAATTAATATAAATTAATTATAATACTTACATGTGAGCATGCTGAAAAGTTCTCAGCCCAGTCCATTTCTAAAATTCTTCCAATGTCAGAATTATCTAAAACTCTTTTTAGTCATGCTGAGAACTTTTCAGCACTTCAAACATTGCCATTGAGTTGATGAGTATAAAAATTCTATATCTAACAATGAAGAGTTTAACTTTGTTTCTCCTTTCATGACAATAGACTAACCTATTTTGGAGTACTTATTTGCAACCTGATCTCACTATTAAGTAAATGATGAAAAAATCCATTGTTATGGTAACTTGAGATATGTTTGGCACAAGTCAAAGAAAATAAGCTTCATATTACCATAACAACATTTAAGACGATTATATATATATATATATATATATATATATATATATATATATAAACTGGGATAGGTAAATCCATACAGCAGAAAAGTGAATGACTCAACTTTTTTTTTTTTTTGTATATATATATATATATATATATATATATATATGACTCAGTGTGACACTTTATTTACTCTAAGTACCACTATAGATTTGGAACAAGGTTTAAAATTAATTATAAAAAATAAAAATATCTTTCTTGAAGATTTTATTTCTGTTTTAATTTCAAGCTGATAAATTTAATATTTCTAATAAGCAAAATAATTTTTCTGGATTTCAAAACTAATTTAAATTAACTAGAAAATTGCTGATTTTAGTGCCATCTGTCATCACAATGTAATTTGCTTTTTTTAAAAAATATTTCAAAAATAAAATACACTTTCCTGAAATATTATTTGGGGAATATTAACTGATTATTGCGGGAGTTGTTTATTTAATGTGTTGACAGCTTGAATGACTGATAGAAGTTTATCTAATGTTTTTCTACTCTGTAACCTTAACAATTTAGGAAAATATTCTCTATAATCTAATGCTTATTGAATTTTAGATACTTTGCCTTTAAATCTACTATAATTATTGCTCTTATTTTCTGATAATTTTGTGTATGATCAACCGTATCTACAAAAATCAGCATGTTTATACACCAATAAAAAAAAATTTAAATTCCTTTTAAAATAATGGGGCTCACTAAATTTTAGTCAGCTTTTCCATTTATGATTAGTAAATATAGTTTTTACTTAATAACAATATCACCTAACCGGGACAAAGTAATAAAGAAATTTAAAAGATTTAAAACTTTATAAATTATTCTAATTAAATTTTCTAAAAATGAAAACAATTCTTATAAAAATTAGTTATTGAAAAAATTTTTTAAAGACAATAGTGTACATAACATATCTTATTCATAAAAGAAATTAAAAGCTTTTATAATTAGATTATGTTTTATTTTCATTTCATTTTTTTTAATTTTATGATTTGGAACAGATTTTCATTAACTGAGATTTCTGTTTGACAAAAAAAAAAAAAAATAGATGATTTAAATAATCCAAGGATTTCTCAGTATAACTAATATAAAAATTAAGTGGCAATAAAATTAATTTCTCAAAATTTTCAAATCACCGAAAAAAAAAAAGAAATCTCAAATTTTCTATATTAATCTTTTAGTCCCCCTGCTAATGCAAAAAAGACAAAATTTTTAATAAAAATCTGAACTTTTGTCTATATTTTTTGTGATAAGGTATTGTAATCAATTTTTTTTCCCATATTACTATAGATGAAATATTCCAGATAATGAATAATAAAAAAAAATTATTTAATTATATTTTATAAAGGTTATCATTGCTATCACTAACTCTTGGAAAGGGATCAGACATACCATCAATGAATCCAATATTATGATTAACAAGAATGGCATTCATGGTCTCCATCCATTGTGTTAATGATAGAATATTTTTTACAGAACTTAATCACTATATCGCTTCTTATTTTTTAAATTTTTTTTTTTTTTTTTTTTTAATCATATCACCCCAAGCAAGGCGGTAACGCCACTGATGCGCAGGGGGCTACGTAAGGGTAAAAAGAATGGAAAAGAGAAAGCCGGAAACCACATCCTAAACAGGAAACAAGGGATGAGCCTCTTCACCTGTTCAATAGATGTGGGTGGAGTGTGAACCGGGCGATAGTTTAGTCTATCTACTCCAATTGAAAAAAAATAATAATAAAAAAGGAAAAGAGTGAAAAGATTGGAAAAGAGAAAACCGGAAACCGCATCCTAAACAGGAAACAAGGGATGAGCCTCTTCACCTGTTCAATAGATGTGGGTGGAGTGTGAACCGGGCGATAGTTTAGTCTATCTACTCCAATTGAAAAAAAAAAATAATAAAAAAGGAAAAGAGTGAAAAGATTGGAAAAAGAGAAAACCGGAAACCACATCCTAAACAGGAAACAAGGGATGAGCCTCTTCACCTCTTCAATAGATGTGGGTGGAGTGTACTTACACATGGCTTGTGTGTGTGTGTGTGTTTATATATAATTTACATTTTTTTTCTTTTCAAAATTACATCTATCAGATAATCATTTCTGCAAAATACATTTGTTTTGTCAGCAATCTTTTATTGTGGAAAAATTCAAAGATTTTTCATTTACCAAAAGTACAATTAAAAAGAAGGAAAAGGAAAAAATAAGAAGGAAAAGTGGGAGGAGAAGTGAAAAATAGAGAGAAGAGTATGTTAGAAGGTAGGCATCTAAGTGCTGTTCAAAGGGTGGAAAAAGAAAGAGAAGACAAAGAGGGATAGCAAATTAAATTCAACTCGATCTGTGAAAGGGACATTCAAAAATAAGCATGTCACAGGAATAGAAGTGGGGGGAAAAGAAAAACAGGAAATGAGGAGAAAAAAGGGGAGATATGGGAAAGGTTATAGAAGAGAGGTGGGAGGAAAAATGGAAAAAGAGAAAAGTTGGAAATGTGTGTTGGATATGCAGACATGACAACCGTTAGCCAGGAAGGGTATGGAAAAAGGGATAGATACAAAAAAAAAGAAAAATGGGGAGAAAACGAAAAATAGAAAATATGACATATAATTTGGCATTCCAAAAGTTTTTTAAAATTTTTATTTAAAATATAATATGGTCTATTTTTGATCAAATTAATTTACATTAAAATCTATCACAGGAATAAAAGGGAAGGGCAGAAAAAGAAAGATGATATTGGTCGGGGGTATAAATAAAGAAAATATTTTTTTAATATATAAAAATATACCTAAGATTGAGAAATCAACTGTTTTAGGGAATCATAAAAATATAGATAGTTGTAAGGTAGGCTAGAGTTACTTTTAAGCAGTACCAACACATCAATAACACATATGACATGAATGAATTACTTAATAGACAATTCAAGAATATATAATTCAAATTATTTTTAAAAATATATTTTTAAAAGTATAAAAATTAATAAGAATAATGAAATATATGTAAATAAAAATAAAAATTAAATTAAATTAAAAATATATATATTTAACACTAAAAATAATATATATATATATATATATATACGCACATACATACATACATACATACATACATATATATATATATACGCACATACATACATACATACATACATACATATATATATATATATACGCACATACATACATACATACATACATATATATATATATATACGCACATACATACATACATATATATATATATATATATATATATACGCACATACATACATACATACATACATATATATATATATATACGCACATACATACATACATATATATATATATATATATATATATACGCACATACATACATACATACATATATATATATATATATATATATATATATATATATACGCACATACATACATACATATATATATAAATCCACCACTCACACTGATAAGAGGAGAATGATCTTTGACTAAAGAATTTGGTAAAATAAAATTTAATTTTTAAATTTAAGGATTATATTTAAAATTAATATTGAATTTAAGATATAATTAAATAATAAATATAAAAAGGCAAGATGTTTGTGTGTGTGTGTGTCTGTCTGTATGTCCTTTATACAAATCCACAATTTTTATCCGATTCTCACCAAACCTCACAAATATTCTTTAGACTGAGTCTGAGCTCCAGGACCATGGATTAGTTTTAAAGCTTTCATTACACCCGAGCAATGCCAGGCTATACTGCTAGTAAGTAACTAGAAATAAATAAGTCCAAAGGTATTATTATGCTGCTTATTGCCTGACTAGTAGCTGTTGTCAACTTCTTTCGTTAACTGCCTTTTCTTAACTGCTCTTTGTTAACTTCTTACGTTAACTGACTTTCGGAAGTGATACAGGTAATCACATATAACAAGAGAAAGAGTCCATTCCTCATAGCTGGGGACCATAACAGCTTAGTTTGGCAGAAGGCTACTTGTAAGTATTAAATCAACTATTTTTTAGTAATATTCAACTAGAAGAAATTTCTAAGCATTACACCTAACCAAATCTTATAAGAAATTAAGAAAATTTGAATAACAATTCTTTCACACTCAGTAACGACTAGTCTTAGTGGCTTTAATGCCTTACTTGAGGTGAATTTGATTTTGTCCATGCATTGAATACTGCTGCCATATCTGGTCAGGTGCTCCTGCTATCCACCTAGGGGTTCTTAAAAAAATCCAACGGAGAATCTGTAATGTGATTGATCCTGACTTGGCAGCTCAGCTACAGTCACTTTCCCACTGGCACAATGTGGCTTCCCTGTGTCTCTTCTACAAATACTTTCATGGCTCCTACTCCGATGAACTTAGCTCACTGATGCCCCCTATATATGAATTTACTCGAGCCACAAGATTAGCAACTAGGTCCTACCCTTTTACTGTGAAACCAATAAAATATAAATGCAAATTCTACTTCATCAGCTTCTTTTCTCGCACTTCCCACCTGTGGAATTCCCTTCCGTTTACTTGCTTCTCAGACAGCTACAATCTCCAAGAATTTAAATGTAAAGTCAATAGTCATCTCCGTTCTCACTAACCTACGTCCTCACTCTCATGCTTCTTTCTCCATCCACTCCACTCTCATCAGTATTCTCATCCTTCTCTTACCCACTTCTTAACACTCCCTATAACCTGTTACTCTTTCTCATAACTTTCCTCTTATGTAACCCCCTGCACAACAATGCCAGTAAAATGCCTTGTTTGGGGCGATATGATTATAAAAAAAAAATGATAAAAACACTGAGAACTCGTTTTAACAGATATATTTACCAAAATGACACAGAAAATATCTTGAAATACTAAAGTGTAAATTTATTCAATCAATTGCTATTGACTTCAACCATGACCTTCAAACGACTTTAGAATCTCCTGTAACTCTTATGTAACCCCCTGCACAACAGTGGTAGTAAAATGCCTTGCTTTGAGTGATACACTTATAATAAAATGTAACATATTTCATTCAAACAGTTTTTTTTTTGTTGATTTTTTTTTAAAAGTCTGCATTAAACATCAAGGGTTCATGATGTCACTTTGCCCAAAGTCCCAATGATATAGAAGTCTGTCTATTTTTCTTTTCTTTTTTTTTTTTTTTTTTTTTCCATTTGATTATGCAAGTAAATGCAAATAGTTTATAAGGGAAATGTGTTACAAATTATTTACTTGTTCTTAAGAAGGTTGTGCATTGTGGTGCAGTGGATATGGGCTTGAAATGAGAAATCGGGGAGCCGAGTTCGAATTCCAGTTGAATTTACTGCATTCACTTACGTGCAAATACCCTTGGGAAAGGTATTAATCTATCTCTTCTCCCTCCAGCTATGGGTTAAATAACAGGACGGATTGGGTTCTATAGCCTTGGCTGGCAACCAGTCTACCACAGAAAGCAATGGCAACCTACTGTGGGATAATCTTCTGCCCAGTCAGTAATGTCTCTTTTAAGACATGATCGCCCAAGTGGGTTTCATGTATGGCACTTAACTGACTGACTTAAGAAGGTCCTTCTTTTAATGTATTTATTTTCTTAGCAATCTTTTGCATGGTTAAGAGTTTAAACTATGCTTTCTTTTTTCCTATATATCTAAAGTATAATTTTGAAACCTGAAAATTTCCCTGATATATGTTTGGAAATTTTTTGATTTTAGATAAAAACTTGGAAAATATAAACTTTAAGCAAAAAGGTCGCAATATATGTGTAGTATCCCATGCAGATGAGCCTGGCGCTATATAAGTAGTAAGTAGCTGACAGGCCAGTCAGCAATCTAGTGCGTTACACTTGACACAAGAGAGCTACGTTATGAATATTGCTACATGCAGAATTACGTCATGACTTTGGATAAGCAGTTATATGGACTCAACAATGGCATCGATGATAGGATCCTTGGGTTCCTTTGATGACCCAGGGCACGTTGAAGTGTGAATGCAAGCTTTTACAGCATTGGCAAGAGTTAAGAAGTTAAAGGACTTGAAGATGAAAGGAGAGAATCAAATAACAGATTTGTTTTTGATTATATATATATATATATATATATATATATATATATATATATATATAAACTATAATTATAAATTATAGTTTTGTATTTCACTAAAATACATGGAAAATTTTCAAATTTTCATCTGAAATAAAAAAAAGGGAAACTTTAAGAAAAATGGTCATAATATACAGGAAAAAAGGTGTCAGTTTAAACTGTCACCAGAAGAATATATGTTAAACTTTTTCATCTATATATCTAAACTATAATTATGAATTATTGTTTTAGAATGTGAAAATTTCAGTGAAACATGTTGGGGAAATTTTCAAGTTTTCATCTGAAATTAAGAAAATGGGAACATTAAGCAAAATTTTATTCAAGTGGGAGGGGGTTCAGTTTTATATGTAAATTTATTGTAAATTGATCCCCTTATGGAAGCCAAAAGAAAATATGCTCATACCGTGTGATTTCTTAAAATGTAAACATTTTGTTAAAATGAAAAACTTTTGAAATTGATAATCAGGAGTGCATAATTGATAATAATATATTATTGCTAATTTCAAAAATTTTCAAAATTAATGTAAATTTTAAGAAATCATGTAGCATGAACATATTCAGTTTCATTTCCATAGAGTAGTGTTCCCAGACATTTTTGTCTCTGAGACGCATTTTCGAAATGAAAATTTGCTCGTGCCTCACCAAAGGAAAGTCTCAATAAAAAGGTGTAAACAGCCCTATGAAAAATAAGGTCCAAAGAGGAAGTTAAAGGTTAAACCACAAATTCAAAGTCAGAACTGGTAACTCTCTCCTTCAATTTGCAGACTCTACTTAGTATATTCTTAATATTTGATATATTGCAAAAATATCACTCTGATAAAATTGGTCAATAATTATTTCTACTGGAACTCATGCATGTAATTACAAGGAATCCATAATATTATTTGAAATTTTGAAATCATTTTTATTTTTGACATATGAATTTTTTGGAACTGTTTCTAAATCTTTGTCTTTCAATCGTTTTACCACATGAGGCATATCACACCATTTTAGAACCACTGCCATAGAGGGACTGATTTACAATGAAAAAGATTTTGCAAACAATGATTATTTCTGATTAAATGCTTACTGTACAACTCCCACTTTCTAAGTTTATATCTGAAATCAAGAAAACTTGAACTGTAAACATAGAAAAATAAAGATGACATCAGTTTAAACTGACATAAGGTATCTGTTAAGGCAGGGATTCTCAACTGCTGTGCCAGAAAATAATGACACAACATATATATATATATATGTGTGTGTTTGTGTGTGTGTGTAAATGGTAATGACACAGCAATAGTATTTGGATAAATGAATAAGTGTTAAACTTTTTATCCCACATTAGTTAAAAAAAGCTTTATCAGTTTTATTGCAATTTTATATTTATTTATGTGATTCTGGCTTCTCAATCCTAGATAGCATAAAAAATAAGTCAGGAAGGCTACACTCAGTTCAGTTTTATTGCAATTTTCTACTTCTTATTTATGTGAATTAGGTTTTTTGACCCTGAAGAATGACTAGGCTCAGCTCAGTTTTATATTAATTTTCTACTTCTTATTTATGTGAATTAGGTTTTTTGACCCTGAATAACATCAAAAATAGGGAACAAGAATGACTAGGCTCAGCTCAGTTTTATTGTAATTTTCTACTTCTTATTTATGTGAATTAGGTTTTTTGACCCTGAATAACATCAAAAATAGGGAACAAGAATGACTAGGCTCAGCTCAGTTTTATTGTAATTTTCTACTTCTTATTTATGTGAATTAGGTTTTTTGACCCTGAATAACATCAAAAATAGGGAACAAGAATGACTAGGCTCAGCTGAGTTTTATTGCAATTTTCTACTTCTTATTTATGTGAATTAGGTTTTTTGACCATGAAGAATGACTAGGCTCAGCTCAGTTTTATTGCAATTTTCTACTTCTTATTTATGTGAATTAGGTTTTTTGACCCTGAATAACATCAAAAATAGGGAACAAGAACGACTAGGCTCAGCTCAGTTTTATTGTAATTTTCTACTTCTTATTTATGTGAATTAGGTTTTTTGACCCTGAATAACATCAAAAACAGGGAACAAGAATGACTAGGCTCAGTTCAGTTTTATTGCAATTTTCTACTTCTTATTTATATGAATTAGGTTTTTTGACCCTGAATAACATCAAAAATAGGGAACAAGAATGACTAGGCTCAGTTCAGTTTTATTGTAATTTTCTACTTCTTATTTATGTGAATTAGGTTTTTTGACCCTGAATAACATCAAAAATAGGGAACAAGAATGAGTAGGCTCAGCTCAGTTTTATTGCAATTTTCTACTTCTTATTTATGTGAATTAGGTTTTTTGACCATGAAGAATGACTAGGCTCAGCTCAGTTTTATTGTAATTTTCTACTTCTTATTTATGTGAATTAGGTTTTTTGGCCCTGAATAACATCAAAAATAGGGAACAAGAATGACTAGGCTCAGTTCAGTTTTATTGCAATTTTCTACTTATTTTTATGTGAATTAGGTTTTTTGACCCTGAATAACATCAAAAATAGGGAACAAGAATGACTAGGCTCAGCTCAGTTTTATTGTAATTTTCTACTTCTTATTTATGTGAATTAGGTTTTTTGACCCTGAATAACATCAAAAATAGGGAACAAGAATGACTAGGCTCAGTTCAGTTTTATTGCAATTTTCTACTTCTTATTTATATGAATTAGGTTTTTTGACCCTGAATAACATCAAAAATAGGGAACAAGAATGACTAGGCTCAGTTCAGTTTTATTGTAATTTTCTACTTCTTATTTATGTGAATTAGGTTTTTTGGCCCTGAATAACATCAAAAATAGGGAACAAGAATGACTAGGCTCAGCTCAGTTTTATTGCAATTTTCTACTTCTTATTTATGTGAATTAGGTTTTTTGACCCTGAATAACATCAAAAATAGGGAGCATGAATGACTAGGCTCAGCTCAGTTTTATTGCAATTTTCTACTTCTTATTTATGTGAATTAGGTTTTTTGGCCCTGAATAACATCAAAAATAGGGAACAAGAATGAGTAGGCTCAGCTCAGTTTTATTGTAATTTTCTACTTCTTATTTATGTGAATAACATCAAAAATAGGGAACAAGAATGACTAGGCTCAGTTCAGTTTTATTGCAATTTTCTACTTCTTATTTATGTGAATTAGGTTTTTTGACACTGAATAACATCAAAAATAGGGAGCATGAATGACTAGGCTCAGCTGAGTTTTATTGCAATTTTCTACTTCTTATTTATGTGAATTAGGTTTTTTGGCCCTGAATAACATCAAAAATAGGGAACAAGAATGACTAGGCTCAGCTCAGTTTTATTGCAATTTTCTACTTCTTATTTATGTGAATTAGGTTTTTTGACCCTGAATAACATCAAAAATAGGGAACAAGAATGACTAGGCTCAGCTCAGTTTTATTGCAATTTTCTACTTCT
>JBBBDQ010000924.1:3350000-3377500 GCA_037127315.1 Ascarosepion bandense
ACTCCAGATGAGTCCAGTGTTGAGTTAGTGGAGAATCTGAGAGCAAAGCACTCAGCCTTGTCTGTTGAAGAGGTGAGGACCTCAAATTTGTTGATTAGAGGGGGAATTGAGGGTTTACTGTTGTTTAGCTTTTACAGAGCCTCCAGTAGTCTTTGGAGCCAAACTTATGGGATGCTATGTGCTGCTTCATTCTGGCTGCAAACATCAGCTTAGCTCCATTAAGTACCTCCTTGCATTCATTGCGAGCTAAGGCAAAAAGGCGCCTGTTATGATCTGACACATGACTCCAGTAAAGCCGAAAGAAGTGATTTCGGTGGGCGATGACAGCTGAGCAGGCAGGGGAGAACCAGGGGGATGAGTGGGATTTAAGTCTCAACTTTCTGGCAGGGATAAAAGCATCGATGCCAGCCTTAACCCAAGAAGAGACCTTAGCCGCTCAGTCTTCAACAGGAAGGCTAAATACTTTATTCCAAGGGACGTCACTAAGGAAGTCACGAAATGAGAATGATTTCCATTTTTTCTTGAAGACAAAGGAAACATGGTTCCTTTACCAATTTAGATGTTCTGGCCTGTTTGAGGATTATATATAAAAAAGTTATTTATTATAGGTTTCTACTCATAGCCAATTAATGCACAAAAATAGGATGGTAGACATTAATAGATTAAAGTAAAAGGGAGGTGAGGAGTGTTATGGTTGCTTCGTTCTTCAAGGTCATGGTATATATGTGACACTATCTCCTGCGGGGATACTTTCCCTTGTTTGGTTTAATACAGCGGAGAGAAAGAAATTGATATTAGCAATATTATTAGTTATGCTTTATTGTAATACATGATGTGAGCTTAGGTAAAAAACTATTTTAATACTATTAAATACCTGTAAAATATGGGGAATAGAAAAATTAACTATTTTAATACTATCATGAACTTCTAAAATCCGGGGAATATAAAATTTAGCTATTTTCTGAGAAAGAAAAGGGGAAAAAAAATATAATTTTTTCTTTCGTGTTTGAAGCAGATGTTTTTCGGTAAAGCTAAAATTTTTTAGCCAAAACAGGTGTCAGAATTATTTGATGGGGTCAGACGGGGTTAAGGTCCCTCAACAGATTTTTCTGGGAAACCGAAAATCTGTGGGAAACTGGAGAAATCGGAATACAATGTGAGCTGGCGATATCCCTTTCGTTGAGCTAAACCTCTTCCGCAAATCGAGTGGACGGAAAACGATTTCATTGGCTGAAGGTTTCGAGCCAGCCAAATCCCCAGAGAGGATTGAAAATGGTTATAAAAATCTGGACTCAGCGAGAAAATTTCAGTTATTCAGTTTTTCTTTTGGAGTTATTCAGTTATCCAGTTAGCTGTGAGAAGCAGTTTGTTTTTTGGGTTGGCTGAGTAGCTATCAGTCGAAATGTAACATCTGTAGAAAAAGATTCCCAACCAGGGAGCCATGACCCATGGCTGGTCACCTACCATAGAACTTATGGCTAAAGAGATAATTTTGAATGAAGCCTGCCACAGATTTACTTAAGGAGTTAATTTGGAATAATGCGTCCTCGATATGAATCCCAAAAGAACATTATTGTTTTTTTTAATCACGGGAAAATCAAAAATTCTGATCCTTCATTCACTCTACTTCGGTAAACTCCGTTAAACTCCAATGAGGACCCGAAAGGACTTTGCTATTTTAGAAGCTACATAGAAAATTAACAGCCCTAATTACAGAGAATATGTGAAAAGACTTTAATGAAAATTTAATGAATATGTGAAAAGACTTTAGTGAAAATTTGAAGAGCTCTGTCTACTTTAACAAAACTTAAACAAGACATTTTTTCTTAAGGAACAGAAGCTCTGATGCTTTTAGCGAACTTTGTCTCTCCGTTGTAACTGGCATTTTTGACAACTGTATATCTGCTCCTGTGAAAAGAAAAACATTGTTTCTTTTTTTATATATAAAGACATTCTTTGTAGCTCTCCAGGCGGGTTCAACTTTGTTCATTTATTTGATTAAATTTTTTTTGGTGCTGTATTTATTTTTTTTTTTACCACAAGTGTGCACCAGTGTCCGAATTGGCTCTAAAATGCAATGACTAAAATTGCATGACACAACCTCTGGAATCAAATCACAATGTGGGACAGTGGCACGTTATTGCAAAAAATATCTCATGAACCAGCTTTTGTGGCGACATCCTTGGACGAGAACATATTGACCAACAACAACAATCAACCCAACCGGCCAGCAGTGTCACAACTGGGATTGTCACATTAGACGGCCAGCCCGACCTGATGTGTTGTACATTTATTGGTGCCGTCTTGACCAGGATTTGACTCGAGGGTTGCCAGCCGGGCAAAGGTGTTATATATAAACCAAAAAAAAGGTATTTTTTTAATACAATTTCAAGATACAGTAACTACAGATTGAAAAGAAAAGTTATTTTAAAATTTTGAGAAAAATAATGTCAAAAATTTAAAAAAAAATCTTACTAAAACAATTAAAGTAAAAAATTTAAAAAATGTTTAAAAAGTTAGGAAAAAAGTTTTTAAAAATGTTAAAAAGTTAGAAAAAAATGTTTAAAAAATGTTTAAAGAAGTAAAAAAGAAAGTGTGATCCTTGCTTTTTGGTCAATTTAATTGTCCTTTAGTTAAAATTTGATGAAATTTTAACTTTTATGTTAGTTTTGAATTTAAAAAAACAAATTACATTCAATATCTGTTTAGTTTATATTTTATTTTAAATGAATGCTCTCATATCAACTGTGACAATTTGAGGTGCTAAACTACAAGAGCACTATGTTTGCTTCTTGCTTTTAGCTTACAAAAAATATACATTTTCTTGAAAAATTCTTAAAAACCTGGTCTCAATAAAAATTCAAGATAAGGTTCCATCACAGCATAAAAAATTTACAGTGGAAACGAATAGGATAAAAGTTACGGTAAAAATACTTTGCAAATAATTCCCTACAGTATTTACTGTAGAAAATGATACATTTTTTTTACTGTAGAAAATGATACATTTTTTTTATACCAATGTATATATCATTCCAGAAGCATTAACCCTATTTTTGATTTTCCAAAAACTTAAAAAATAAAAAAAAACTATATATAATGTTCCTGTACTTCTTTTTTTTTTTCATTTCACCTCAAGCAAGACAGAACTGGTTACAGCGAGAGAAGACTGGGTACAGGGAAGGGTATTGAAGAAAGGATAAAAAATGAATGAGATTCAAGAAGACAGATGGTAACTGATGTTGCTTCTAAATTTTTGGAGATTGTAGCTATCAGGGAAGCAAGTAAACAGAAGGGAGTTCCATTGATGGGAAGTGTGAGAAAAGGAACTGTTTGAGTAGAAGTGGAAGTTACATTTAACTATATATTTTATATCCATGCATTTAGTGAGAAAAGAACTGATTTTAATACATGTAATCAAAATATAAAGAAAAACACGTCACCCATTGAGCAATTTAATGTCATGAAAGATTGTGTTTTAGTCAGAATACACTGTTTCAGGTTTTAAAGTAAACAAATGGTGTTTTCAATACCATGAAATAAGTCTGCTTGATAAAATACAGAGTGTCCATAAAGTCCGTGTGAACTTTAAAACATTATAACTTTATTTGTATTTGTGGTAGAAATAATCTGTAAAAAATGAGTTTGAACAATTAAACTTGAAAGATAATACAGTGTTTCAACAAGATGGAGCTTGTTGTCACTTTGCTCTGCGTGTTAAACAGTTTCTAAATCAGGAATTTCCTAACAGATAGATCGAAAGGGATGGACCATTCTATTGGCCTTCACGTTTGCCAAATTTGACTCCATTAAATTTTTTTCATGTGAAAACAATTGTGTATGCAACCAAACCTAGTTCATTAGAAGATTTGAAAGCTGAAATAACTAATGTGATTTCAGGCATTACTGTAAATCAGTTGGCAAATGTTTTCTGTGAACTGCAAAATCGCATTACCCTTTGTATTGCTAATGGTGGAGAACATGTGGAAACTTAAATAAAATTTCAATAAAACCTTAAAAAAAGGTCAATTTACTTCTTTCTAATCCTTTTTCTAAATTATTTCTATTGCAAATATAAATAAAGTTATAAATTTTTTAAAGTGCACATGAACTTTATGGACACACTGTATTTATTTTTCTGTTTTTTCAAGTCTGCCACACTATTTTTCATAGAAAAGAAACTTTAGTCTGGGTAAAGATTAAAGTGTTTATATTTTTTTATTTGTATTTCATTCTGTATAAGTGGCATATAGGATTTTGTCTGCAGGATTTAAAAGTAGTCTGTCAATTGTAATATCATTATGGGAACAAATTGTACTTACCCACATTTAAAATTTATCAGTTTGATGGGTAGGAACTCATTTTTTTTCCATTTGAAAAAGAAAATAAATTATTAACTTTAAAGCACTGGTATTTTCAACAGATTCACTATTAAGATTAATTTTTTTAAGAACCACATAATTGTTGAATAAAATGACCTCTGAGAAAAAAAGAAAGAAGGAATTAGTATTATTTACATGTGCCAAATGTACCCTCCAGCTTTGATCAAGTGCTTGTCAGTCCAAGTCACCTTTAAAGAATTTTAAACCAACCCCTTTATCTAATTCATGGGGGTAGATTGTTCTCATCCCACTGTGTCAAGGGATGGCTCATCTAATTCTTATTTATTGCAAATCCGTTATCACTAAGTCAATGTTCGCACTATCCATCCCAGGGATTGAACTCACAGTTGCTATTTTCACCAATTTTATGAACTAATACTTTAATCCACAAAGCTATTGACCTGTAGAAAATACAGCTCATAAGCTATCTAGTATTGCTTGCTAGGGGTTTTCAAAACCTTTACTCTTTTTGTATCTAATCCTTTCAACTTTCTCTAGAAACAAAATTTCCTTCCCATCTATATCTGCTTCTATTCCACACAGTAATTTGCTCTATGAATTTACTTGCCATCCGTCTGTCTTTTCAAACATATACAATAATTTTCTCTGTGACTTACTTGCCATCCGTCTGTCTTTTTCAAACATATACAATAATTTTCTCTATGAATTTACTTGCCATCCGTCTGTCTTTTTCAAACATATACAATAATTTTCTCTGTGAATTTACTTAAGCATCCGTCTGTCTTTTTCAAACATATACAATAATTTTCTCATGAATTTACTTGCCATCCGTCTGTCTTTTTCAAACATATACAATAATTTTCTCTATGAATTTACTTGCCATCCGTCTGTCTTTTTCAAACATATACAATAATTTGCTCTATGAATTTAATTTTGCCATCCGTCTGTCTTTTTCAAACATATACAATAATTTTCATGAATTTACTTGCCATCCGTCTGTCTTTTTCAAACATATACAATAATTTTCTCTATGAATTTACTTGCCATCCGTCTGTCTTTTCAAACATATACAATAATTTCTTTCTCTAGAATTTACTTGCCATCCGTCTGTCTTTTTCAAATATATACAATAATTTGCTCTATGAATTTACTTGCTATCCATCTGTCTTTTTCAAACATATACAATAATTTTCTCTATGAATTTACTTGCCATCCGTCTGTCTTTTTCAAACATATACAATAATTTTCTATGAATTTACTTGCCATCCGTCTGTCTTTTTCAAACATATACAATAATTTTCTCTATGAATTTACTCTTGCCATCCGTCTGTCTTTTCAAACATATACAATAATTTTTCTGCTTAACTTTACTTGCCATCCGTCTGTCTTTTCAAACATATACAATAATTTTCTCTATGAATTTACTTGCCATCCGTCTGTCTTTTTCAAACATATACAATAATTTGCTCTATGAATTTACTTGCCATCCGTCTGTCTTTTCAAACATATACAATAATTTTCTCTATGAATTTACTTGCCATCCGTCTGTCTTTTTCAAACATATACAACAATTTGCTCTATGAATTTATTTGCCATCCGTCTGTCTTTTTCAAACATATACAATAATTTGCTCTATGAACTTACTTGCCATCCATCTGTCTTTTTCAAATATATACAATAATTTTCTCTATGAATTTACTTGCCATCCGTCTGTCTTTTTCAAACATATACAATAATTTTCTCTATGAATTTACTTGCCATCCGTCTGCCTTTTCAAACATATACAACAATTTTCTCTATGAATTTACTTGCCATCCGTCTGTCTTTTCAAAACATATACAATAATTTTCTCTATGAATTTACTTGCCATCCGTCTGTCTTTTCAAAACATATACAATAATTTGCTCATGAATTTACTTGCCATCCATCTGTCTTTTTCAAACATATACAATAATTTTCTCTATGAATTTACTTGCCATCCGTCTGTCTTTTCAAACATATACAATAATTTTCTCTATGAATTTACTTGCCATCCGTCTGTCTTTTCAAACATATACAATAATTTTCTCTATGAATTTACTTGCCATCCGTCTGTCTTTTCAAACATATACAAGCTAATTTTCTCTATGAATTTACTTGCCATCCGTCTGTCTGTCTTTTCAAACATATACAATAATTTGCTCTATGAATTTACTTGCCATCCATCTGTCTTTTTCAACATATACAATAATTCTTCTATGAATTTACTTGCCATCCGTCTGTCTTTTCAAAACATATACAATAATTTTCTTCTATGAATTTACTTGCCATCCGTCTGTCTTTTCAAACATATACAATAATTCTTTCTATGAATTTATTTGCTATCCGTCTGTCTTTTTCAAACATATACAATAATTTTTCTCTATGAATTTACTTTACATCCATCTGTCTTTTCAAATACATATACAATAATTTTCTCTATGAATTTACTTGCCATCCGTCTGTCTTTTTCAAACATACATAATAATTTGCTCTATGAATTTACTTGCCATCCGTCTGTCTTTTTCAAACATATACAATAATTTGCTCTATGAATTTACTTGCCATCCGTCTGTCTTTTTCAAACATATACAATAATTTTCTCTATGAATTTACTTGCCATCCGTCTGTCTTTTTCTCTAAACATATAACAATTTGCTCTATGAATTTACTTGCCATCCGTCTGTCTTTTTCAAACATATACAATAATTTTCTGTGAATTTACTTGCCATCCATCTGTCTTTTTCAAACATATACAATAATTTGCTCTATGAATTTACTTGCCATCCGTCTTTTTCAAACATATACAATAATTTTCTCTGTGAATTTACTTGCCATCCGTCTGTCTTTTTTCAAACATATACAATAATTTGCTCTATGAATTTACTTGCCATCCATCTGTTCTTTTCAAACATATACAATAATTTGCTCTATGAATTTACTTGCCATCCGTCTGTCTTTTTCAAACATATACAATAATTTTTCTATGAATTTACTTGCCATCCATCTGTCTTTTTCAAACATATACAATAATTTGCTCTATGAATTTACTTGCCATCCGTCTGTCTTTTTCAAACATATACAATAATTTGTTCTTATGAATTTACTTGCCATCCGTCTGTTCTTTTTTTCAAACATATACAATAATTCTTCTGTGAATTTACTTGCCATCCATCTGTCTTTTTCAAACATATACAATAATTTGCTCTATGAATTTACTTGCCATCCGTCTGTCTTTTTCAAACATATACAATAATTTGCTCTATGAATTTACTTGCCATCCGTCTGTCTTTTCAAACATATACAATAATTTTCTCTGTGAATTTACTTGCCATCCGTCTGTCTTTTTCAAACATATACAATAATTTGCTCTATGAATTTACTTGCCATCCGTCTGTCTTTTTCAAACACATACAATAATTTTCTTATGAATTTACTTGCCATCCGTCTGTCTTTTTCAAACATATACACAATTTGCTCTATGAATTTACTTGCCATCCGTCTGTCTTTTTCAAACATATACAATAATTTTTCTGTGAATTTACTTGCCATCCGTCTGTCTTTTTCAAACATATACAATAATTTGCTCTATGAATTTACTTGCCATCCGTCTGTCTTTTTCAAACATATACAATAATTTTCTCTATGAATTTACTTGCCATCCGTCTGTCTTTTTCAAACATATACAATAATTTGCTCTATGAATTTACTTGCCATCCGTCTGTCTTTTTCAAACATATACAATAATTTGCTCTATGAATTTACTTGCCATCCGTCTGTCTTTTTCAAACATATACAATAATTTGCTCTATGAATTTACTTGCCATCCGTCTGTCTTTTTCAAACATATACAATAATTTTCTCTATGAATTTACTTTGCCATCTGTCTGTCTTTTCAAACATATACAATAATTTGCTCTATGAATTTACTTGCCATCCGTCTGTCTTTTTCAAACATATACAATAATTTGCTCTATGAATTTACTTGCCATCCGTCTGTCTTTTTCAAACATATACAATAATTTGCTCTATGAATTTACTTGCCATCCGTCTGTCTTTTTCTAAACATATACACAATTTTCTCTATGAATTTACTTGCCATCCGTCTGTCTTTTTCAAACATATACAATAATTTGCTCTATGAATTTACTTGCCATCCGTCTGTCTTTTTCTAAACATATACAATAATTTGGCTCTATGAATTTACTTGCCATCCGTCTGTCTTTTTCAAACATATACAATAATTTTCTCTATGTGAATTTACTTGCCATCCGTCTGTCTTTTCAAACATATACAATAATTTGTTTCATGAATTTACTTGCCATCCGTCTGTCTTTTTCAAACATATACAATAATTTGCTCTATGAATTTACTTGCCATCCGTCTGTCTTTTTCAAACATATACAATAATTTGCTCTATGAATTTACTTGCCATCCGTCTGCTTTTCAAACATATACAATAATTTTCTCTATGAATTTACTTGCCATCCGTCTGTCTTTTTCAAACATATACAATAATTTGCTCTATGAATTTACTTGCCATCCGTCTGTCTTTTTCAAACATATACAATAATTTGCTCTATGAATTTACTTGCCATCCGTCTGTCTTTTCAAACATATACAATAATTTGCTCTATGAATTTACTTGCCATCCGTCTGTCTTTTTCAAACATATACAATAATTTTCTCTATGAATTTACTTGCCATCCGTCTGTCTTTTTCAAACATATACAATAATTTGCTCTATGAATTTACTTGCCATCCGTCTGTCTTTTTCAAACATATACAATAATTTGCCTCCATGAATTTACTTGCCATCCGTCTGTCTTTTTCAACATATACAATAATTTGCTCTATGAATTTACTTGCCATCCGTCTGTCTTTTTCAAACATATACAATAATTTGCTCTATGAATTTACTTGCCATCCGTCTGTCTTTTTCAAACATATAATAATTTTCTCTATGAATTTACTTGCCATCCGTCTGTCTTTTTCAAACATATACAATAATTTTTCTATGAATTTACTTGCCATCCATCTGTCTTTTTCTAAACATATACAATAATTTTCTCTATGAATTTACTTGCCATCCGTCTGTCTTTTCAAACATATACAATAATTTGCTCTATGAATTTACTTGCCATCCGTCTGTCTTTTTCAAACATATACAATAATTTGCTCTATGAATTTACTTGCCATCCGTCTGTCTTTTCAAACATATACAATAATTTTCTCTTGGCAAGAATTTACTTGCCATCCGTCTGTCTTTTTCAAACATATACAATAATTTGCTCTTATGAATTTACTTGCCATCCGTCTGTCTTTTTTAAACATATACAATAATTTTCTCTGTGAATTTACTTGCCATCCATCTGTCTTTTTCAAACATATACAATAATTTGCCTATGAATTTACTTGCCATCCGTCTGTCTTTTTCAAACATATACACAATTTGCTCTATGAATTTACTTGCCATCCGTCTGTCTTTTTCAAACATATACAATAATTTTCTATGAATTTACTTGCCATCCGTCTGTCTTCTTTTCAGCTTTTTAAACATATACAATAATTTGCTCTATGAATTTACTTGCCATCCGTCTGTCTTTTTCAAACATATATACAATAATTTTCTCTATGAATTTACTTGCCATCCATCTGTCTTTTCAAACATATACAATAATTTGCTCTATGAATTTACTTGCCATCCGTCTGTCTTTCTTTTCAAACATATACAATAATTTTCTCTATGAATTTACTTGCCATCCGTCTGTCTTTTTCAAACATATACAATAATTTTCTCTATGAATTTACTTGCCATCCGTCTGTCTTTTTCAAACATATACACAATTTGCTCTATGAATTTACTTGCCATCCGTCTGTCTTTTTCAAACATATACAATAATTTTCTGTGAATTTACTTGCCATCCATCTGTCTTTTCAACATATACAATAATTTGCTCTATGAATTCATTTGCCATCCGTCTGTCTTTTCAAACATATACAATAATTTTCTGTGAATTTACTTCGCCATCCGTCTGTCTTTTTCAAACATATAAAAGCACAATTTGCTCTATGAATTTACTTGCCATCCATCTGTCTTTTCAAACATACAATAATTTGCTCTATGAATTTACTTGCCATCCGTCTGTCTTTTCAAACATATACAATAATTTTCTCTATGAATTTACTTTCATCCATCTGTCTTTCTTTTTCAAACATATACAATAATTTGCTCTATGAATTTACTTGCCATCCGTCTGTCTTTTCAAACATATACAATAATTTGCTCTTATGAATTTATGCTTCTTGCCATCCGTCTGTCTTTTTCAACATATACAATAATTTGCTCATGAATTTACTTGCCATCCGTCTGTCTTCTTTTTCAAACATATACAATAATTTTCTCTAGACTTACTTGCCATCCATCTGTCTTTTCAAAACATATACAATAATTTGCTCATGAATTCATTTGCCATCCGTCTGTCTTTTTCAAACATATACAATAATTTGCTCTATGAATTTACTTGCCATCCGTCTGTCTCTTTCAAACATATACAATACAATTTTCTCTAGAATTTACTTGCCATCCATCTGGTCTTTTTCAAACATATACAATAATTTGCTCTATGAATTTACTTGCCATCCGTCTGTCTTTTCAAACATATACAATAATTTTCATGAATTCTACTTGCCATCCGTCTGTCTTTTCAAAACATATACAATAATTTGCTCTATGAATTTACTTGCCATCCGTCTGTCTTTTTCAAAACATATACAATAATTTGCTCTATGAATTTACTTCTACATCCGTCTGTCTTTTCAAACATATACAATAATTTTCTCTATGAATTTACTTGCCATCCGTCTGTCTTTTTCAAACATATACAATAATTTGCCTCTATGAATTTACTTGCCATCCGTCTGTCTTTTTCAAACATATACAATAATTTTCTCTATGAATTTACTTGCCATCCGTCTGTCTTTTTCAAACATATACAATAATTTTCTCTATGAATTTACTTGCCATCCGTCTGTCTTTTCAAAATATACACAATAATTTGCTCATGAATTTTACTTGCCATCCGTCTGTCTTTTCAAACATATACAATAATTTTCTCTATGAATTTACTTGCCATCCATCTGTCTTTTTCAAACATATACAATAATTTTCTCTATGAATTTTCTTCTTATCTTTTTTTCTATTTCAAACATATCGCCTGGTTCACACTCCAGGTTAAGAGGCTCATCCCTTGTTCCCTGTTTAGGATGTGGTTTCCGGCTTTCTCTTTTCCAATCTTTTCACTATTATGTAGCCCCCTGCACATCAGTGGCATTACCGCCTTGCTCGGGGTGATACGATTTAAAAAAAAAAAAATACAATAATTTTTTCTTTGAATTTTCTTTTCACCATCTTTCTATTTCAAACATATACAATAATTTACTCTATCAATTTTCTTGTCCTCCCTCTCGCTCTCTCTCTCTCTCTCTATATATATATCTTTCTTTTTCATATAAACATCATAACTTATTCTTTAAATTTACTTTCCATGGCTAATTTTCTGTAGTCAGTGTGGCCCTTCAGATTTTTTTAATTGTAAATATGCAGGCCTGCACTAGGCTATTGTCATGTGGTAAGGACAATATTGTACCAGGCAATGCATATTTCAACTCGGTGGAATTGGGGCAAGCAATAACTGAGCAGTACTAAATAAGAACTTGATGAAGATATTCCTAGATATGGTCAGCAAAATGAGAATATTCTACCCTGTTAGATTAAATAAAGAGGTGAAATTCCCTGAAAGTTATGTAGATTGAGAAGTGCTTGATGCAACCCATGGAAACAGCAGTTGAAACATTGTGATAACAACAAGAAGGATGAGGACAATAGTCCCTATGCAAATAATAAAAACAGGAGTTTGTTTTGATATGTCTCTCTACAATATTGTGAGTCTCTTTTATCTTTTGAAATTGTTTTGCAACAGTATTTCTCATGTTACAGAAAAATGATGCTGACGTTTTCTTTGGTTAATTGTAATGTAACTGAGAAATGCTGTTCAACAAGTTATAATATAAATGTCATTTACTTTCAGAAAATTTAATTTACGCTTACTTGATTGTCAGTTGATTATTCTTATGAAAGATTTTCTGAAATCATTTCACCCCAAGCAAAGCAATGCCACTAAGATGCAAAGAGTTACTCAGAGGTGAAGAGAATAAAACTTTAGTGCAACGAAAGGACAATAAAAGAATCAAATTTAGGAAAAAAAAGATGGCACTTCACATTGCATTTAAATTATTAAAAATAAAAACTAACTAAATTTGCATATTTCTTAATTTTGATTTTTAAATTTGTATTATGAAATAAATATATTCATAAATTTATTGGTTATCTTATAATTGAAATTTATTCCAGATAACCACCCACATCTATTGAACAGGTGAAGAGGCCCATCCCTTGTTTCCTGTTTAGGATGCGGTTTCCGGTTTTCTCTTTTCTAATCTTCTCACTCTTATGTAGCCCCCTGCACATCAGTGGCGTTACCGCCTTGCTTGGGGCGATATGATTAAAAAAAAAAACAAAAAAACTCAGTGGTAATTCTATTTGAAAATATAAAAGTTTTGTTTCAAATTCTAATGTGAATAATATTGTTTACACACATTTAAAAAACAATTTCTTCAGATTTTGGCTAACATTCAAATTAATATCTACTCATATAGGCCAGGTAAATATGTTCACCTATAGTCCAGTTCACAATCCTCCCCAATTTTTTGAACAGGAGTAGAGGTTTATCCATTATTTCATTTTTAAGATTGGGTTTCTGGTTTCTTCTAAAGGATTTTTCATTCTCTTTCACTCCCAGCAGCCCCTTGCATCTTAGTAGATGTGTGTTGTGGTGCAGTGGATATCGACTCAGAATGACAATTCGGGGAGCTGAGTTTGAATTCCAGTTGAATTCCTTGCATTCACTTACGCACAAATACTCTTGGGAAAGGTATTAATCCATCTCTTCCCTCCAGTTATGGTTACCTAACAGAACGGATTAGGTTCTGTAGCCTTGGCTGGCAGCCAGTCTACTGCAGAAAGCAATTGCAACCTACTGCAGGATAACCTTCTGCCCAGTCAGTCATGTCTCTTTTGAGACATGATCGCCCAAGGCATGTATCACATATGGCTCTCAACTGATTGACTGACTAAAGGCTTTTTCATTCTCTTTCACTCCCAGTAGTCCCTTGCATCTTAGTAGCATTATCACCTAGCTTGGAGTAAATTAATAACAAAAAAAAAAAAGAAATGTGACATAAGGTTATTTTTATGTGGGGAGCACCATACATATACATATGGGCCAAGGAAAAAAAACTGCTTAGTCTCTACAGCCACTGTCATACTGATGTTGATATTACACCGACTGCAACTCACTTAGTGCAATGAGGGAGGTGCTGCATCTGGGTTGGAATCCCTGTGGCTAGGCACCTTTTCTCATCTAAAATGAGGAGATCAGTTTACTCCACTTCCTGCCGAAAGTGAGCTCTCGTGTCACATCAATGCTCTGGTTGCTTAATTTTGGCACAAGAAGTCTTTTCTTTGAAATGCCATTATTATTTTGTTTGACTTTGAAAAAGTCACTTACAATTAAAAAAAAAAAAAAATTGTTCAGATAGCTGAATTCCATTAAGTTATTATTACCACATTTTGGTTGATCCGTTCTACAGTTTTCTTTGCAAGAAAAGAGGTGGGGGTTCTTTGACAATAAAGATCTAATCCAAATCTAAACATTCATAAATGGAACTTTGTGTGTGCGTGCGTGTGTGTGTGCGTGTGTGTGTGTGTGTGTGTGCGTGTGTGTGTTCATTACCTATAGACTATGAAACAGCTGAACCAATTTTCTTGAAAATTTACACAGTTGTCCTATAAGTGTCTGCGAGTGTTCTTAGCTAGGTTTTGTGTCGAGGTACCCCTGATAAATATCGAAAATCAAAAAAAAATTGGGTTATAGAAGGAATGGTCTGATTTTAATCAAATTTGATACACTTATAGACAAAGACATAAGAAACAATATTCAGAAGTTTCAAGCTTGCAGTTCTTACAATAGTGCAGAAAATCGATATATATATATATATATATATATATATATAAGGCAAGATGTTTGTGTACGTGTCTGTTTATCTGCCTGTAAGTCTGTATTTTTTTTCAGCCCTTTTATTTTAGTTTTTGCTTCGGGTTTGGCTCTAAGTAGGTATAATCGTAGTTCTTAGTCTCAGCTATGATACCATTTACTCAAAGGATTTATTTAACCTTCAAAATTCAGTTTACGACGAAAAAAACTTATTTGATATCGATACCAGGAAATCAAAATTTGACTTACAACCATTCATTTTTCTTTCAGTCTACAGTTTCGCTTTAACTGGAAATGACTATTACTTTTTAGTCTTTTGTGACAACGTCCAAAGAGTCTGAGCTCCAGGACCATTGATTAGTTTTTAAGCTTTCATTACACCTGGGCAACGCTGGGCTATACTGCTAGTTACATATAATCTTGAGAGGGATAATTAAGAAGACAAATAAACCTATTGTGTTATGTCATTACCACACCATTTCAGCCAATACATTCTAACACCATCTTTACATGCTGAATCCAAAGGGAAAAAGAAGGGGCGATTATATATATCCATCCTCTTATGTGGAGGTAGTATGGAACAAAGCGATTTTCAATGTAAGGATCCACACATTTGTGAGTGGAAAAAGTGTCCAGTTTGGTTGGTATATTGTTGCAAGCATCAGGGACCCTCTCCTATTAATACAGGAGAGAGGTGCTTTCCAGGAGCTGGCTTAGTTAATTATGCTTATCTTGCTCCAAAATTGAAACAAGTAACAAGAGAAGTCTCTTATTTTAAGTCAAATGATACAATTATTTATATATCAAATAATTAAAAATTCACATCTATTGAATTCTACATTTTTATGGCAGCCTGAGAATTTGATCTTAAAAAAGAATATTTTTTTTAACAATTTGACATAAAAACACACTTCTAATACCAAAATATATACTTAAATTTCTTGGTCAAAAAGGCATACTTAAAATCGAACTAATATACTCATCTTTGTTGCTGTTATCATGTTTTGCCCATTGTACTCTTCAGCTTTCCTTGTGTTTTTGTCAATCTGTATAACTGCCATTAAATTTTGAACTGGACCACTTATCCAATCTATGAAAGTATAGTGTTCTCATTCCATTCTCTTTAGTCTAGCAAAAATGTTGCTAGATCTATTTCTACTGCTTCTCCCTCAACTATGGGTTAAATAGTACAATATTTACATTATTCAGACTATTGTCCTCATTTTTGTTGCTATTTGTATGACGTTTTGGCTGTTGTATGCTCTGGCCTTCTTCAGGTGCTAGGAATTTCAAACAGAACCCTTTATTACAGTTACTGACGTATATATCTCCATCCCTTTGCATAGAGCCTTTTCTGGTAGTCATGAGTTATCTCTCTCTAACCCTGTAAGTTACTTGTTCACCACTGTTGTAGTCTGGTATTGAACTCACAACTCTGGGTTAAGTCATAGGAACTAAATAACATCTATATCCACTAAATAGGGTTAAATAGTAGTTTCTGTAAAAATCATTTTCAAAAAATTAACACAATATTCATTTGCTCAAAAAGAATTATTTTTACAATGCAACATGTGTTTTGACTTTAAATATCCCAGGGAGAGTTGACAGACCATTAAAAAAAAAAAACACCAAATCAATCAATCAAAAGTTGTTTCCCCCACTACTCCTGCACAAAAAAAAAAAAAAAAAAAATTGACTTTGTACTATCCAGACCAGGGATTGAACTCACAATTACTATATCATCAAATTCACAAAGTAATGTTTTAATCCTTGAGGACAATGAAATTTGGAATTAAAAAAGTTTTTTTTTTTTTTTTAAACAATTTGACACAACAACCTTTTGGCAGTGTTAGCTGCTCATCAGGAGCTGTCCAATATTGTCAAATATTAAACATTACAGTTACTTGGAAAATGGCAAATTCATTAACATTGCCACATGAGGAAAAAAATAATTTTTAATGGTCACAGTAGCAGTAATAATATTGTTGGTCTTTAATTTCATTCAATTTTGGGAGCTATTACTTTTATTTGTTTGATTTTTCATCTATTATATCTTTCTTTTATTGCATATAGCATTTTATTTGGAGGAAAGAATATAATATAGTCATGAAAAGCTGTCAAAAAATTGAGTGATTGAATAATTTCTATCTGAATTTCTGGGATGAGGAGTTACATCCAGACTATTAATTATTAATCATTATCCACACCCACAAAAAAAAATAAATTCTTGGAATAAAAAAAAAATCTGTTTTGTTATCTCTCTTTAGTAATGCAACTCTCCTTGGCCTAGTGGATAAAAGAATTGATTGAAGTAATCCAGTGATTTGACCCAGAGAGTTGTGAGTTCAATACCTAGCCACAGCAGAGGGGAATAAAATCTTGAGAGCAGTTACTAAAGGGAGATAACTGACGGCACATAAAACAAAAATATGCTACCCCGGTGGATAAAATAAAGGGTTCAGTTGGTAATGCCAATGTATATCACCTGAGGAAGTACAATAGTCCGAACAATGAAAATAGTGCAAATAATATATATATATATATATATATATATATATATATATGTGTGTGTGTGTGTATATAGAGAGAGAGAGAGGCGAATATATAGATTGGAATCTGACAAGATGATAGAATAAAGTAAAGAACACAGTAAAAAATGGAGCTCAATCTAATATTTCACTTTTATTAAAGCTCCTTTGAAATCAAGGTGTGTGTGTGTGTGTATATGTATATATATATATATATATATATATATATATATATATATATATATATATAGTGAGAGAGAGGCTTCATTAAAAATGACAGATAAGGTATTATCATTAAGTTTTTTTATATAAATTTTCATGTGTTCATATAATTTTTTCTTTTCGGAACTCAAATTATATAAAAATTGACCAAAGTTTTTGTACTTTCAAGTGCTTTCGACTATACTTTCCGCCATTTTTAAAAATTCATTTTGTTTTACTTATAAACAAACATTTGGAAAGTTTATGCATAACGAGTCTTGTGTATGTTAAGTTCCAAACATGGTAAGCACATTGTTACCATGTTCATAATTGATGTTATTAAGTGTAGGATTTCTTTCTTTATTAGTAATGCCTCCATTATTTTTATCTTCTTTGTCATGTGGATGATGTTATCATGTATGTATCTGTGATATCCTTGTTGATAATACATAATAGCATCATAGCCGAAAGAGCTTGAAAGTACAAAAGCTTTGGACAATTCTTATATAATTTAAGTCCCAAAAAGAAAAAAAATATAGGAACACATGAAAAATTATATAAAACAAATTAATGATAATACCTTGTCTGTCATTTTAATGAAACCTGTATAAAAGAGACTGTTGCCCAAATACACAATAAATGTGTATGTATATATATATATATATATATATATATATAGAGAGAGAGAGAGAGTACTTCTTGTGAATATATTACCTAAAGTTATAACTTTAATTTATAGTGATTTAGTAAATGTAGCTTAGATGTGGCCCAAGGCCATAAGTATAGAGCACCCAGTGAGGATTAAACTCACTACTCAGTGATAATTTATTTAGTAAGACAAGCTTGTGAACTTTTTTTTTTAAAAATCATATCAACCCCAAGCAAGGCGGTAATGCCACTGATGCACAGGGTGCTACGTAAGAGTGAAAAGATTGGAAAAGAGAAAGTCGGAAACCACATCCTAAACAGAGAACAAGGGATAAGCCTCATCACCTGTTCAATAGACAAAGGTGGAGTGTGAACTGGGTGATAGTTTAGTCTATCTACTCCAACTATTACACTATGCCGAAGTGCCCAAATAGAGGAATTTTCTAAACATATCTTAGATGTCGGATAGACTGACCCAGTGAGAATCCGTCACTGCTGAGTTTTAATTGATCTGCCGAGACAAGCTTGCGCCATTACTTCACGTGGAAATGCTCGTAACTTTAATTACAGTAATTATTATACTTTGATGAGGACATGGTGAAAGTGAGATAGGTGAAGTGAAACAATCTTGTGTAAATGGCTGGCAGAACAGGCTCTGGGTGGTGGGGAAAAGAAAGATCTTATGAAGTGCTACAAAAGATAGGAAATTGTGGAGAGCCATAATCACCTTCATCCTGCAGGGCCACACAGTAGATGCTAATAATGCTAATACTTTTTATTTTAGGTGAGAAGTTAGATTAAATCCTCAGAAACTTTTATCTCAATTTTGAAGTCTGTGTCTGTGTCATTTTTAATACCACTTTTTTCCCCTCAGAACATGGAGATTGATATTCAATGCTATATCACGAGATGGAATTATACTCCATGTAATTAAATATCTGATATTCATTTTTTTTTTCTTTTGTTGTATTACATTGCTATGTACATAGAATAGCATTATCAATACAGGAACTATAAACAACATGCAGTGTTCAAATACTATTCAAGGCTATAATGTTTACTTTTTCACAAATACACTTGGGAAAGATACGAATCCATCTCAAGAGGAATAAATTAAATTAGAGGTAGACTAAGCTCTCTAGCCTTGCGTGGCAACCAGTTGAGCATGGTGCTAGTAACTCCAATCTTGTACAATGTGTATCCTACTTAACTCACAACAGCACCACTTAGTATGGTTGGGGGTGGGGGGCAAAAATACAACTGATAAACGTGCTCTTGATAGATAAGATAAAGCAGTCTTTTGCAATTAAAGTGCTCAGTATCTAGAAATAAAACATTAAAAAATAATTCAAGCAAGAATCCTTTTTGTTATAATAAAGATTGTTGTGTGTGAATCTCTCTCTCTCTCTCTCTCTATATATATATATATATATATATACACACACACACTGCCAGCCATAATTATTAGGCCACCCTAGTGTTTTTTTTTTTTTGTTTAAAAAAAAAAAAAAAAAAATGATGTATTTCATACTATTTTTTACTATTTATTGCCAAGTGAATATATGTAAATGAATATAGAATGGTTCTTTTGTTAATACAGCACAATAACATGTGCATCAAATGAATTTATGAATATTTAATAATTACCTATATTGCAGTTTCATCAATGAAAGAATGAAGAAAATTTAGGGTAATTTGAATGAGTTCATCTTTGTTTCCTTGCTTTGTAAAATTTTGCAAAGTAATAATAACAAGAGAACCAATCTATTTTCATTTAGAATTATTCACTTAAAAATAGTATGAAATACATCATTTACTTTTATTTATAAATATATGTTACAAAATAAAGTTCTTACATTTGCTTTGATAAAGTCCATCAGAGGATGAAATGCGTCAACTAAGATCAGTTTTCCTTTTGACTTTATTCATGTGTGACAAAAGGAAAACATTTCTTTACCAAGATATTTTGTCCTCTAATAGATTTTTTTCAAGGCAAATGTAGGGAATTTTTTTTTAACACGTATTTATAAACATATATAGAAAAAAAAATTTTTTTTGAAAAGTTTGGAAAGCTCAATAAATATTCTTAAGGCTAACTGTGAAAGTCACAGTAAACTATGGAGGATGCTAAGTGATATAATTTTTGATAAAAGTATATCAGAGGTTGAAACAGAGTCAAGAAAAAAATTTCATTAAAATTTTGTTTTTTTTATTTTTAGTCTGGCATTTTGGGTTTTTAATAAAGAGGATTGATTTGCCCTTAAAGACTCTCCAAAAACGTAGGCTGGTAGATGAAAACGTCAGTCAGTTAAAGTGCCATACCTGATACACGCTTTGGCGATCATGTCTCAAAAGAGACATGACTGACTGGGCAGAAGATTATCCCACAGTAGGTTGCCATTACTTTCTGCGGTAGACTGGTTGCCGACCAAGGCTATAGAACCCAATCTGTCCTATTATTTAACCCATAAATGGAGGGAAGAGATAGATTAATACCTTTCCCAAAGATTTTTTTTATGCGTAAATGAATGCAAGGAATTCAACTGGAATTCGAACTCGGCTTCCCGATTTGTCGTTCCAAGTCAATATCCACTGCACCACAATGCACATCCAATGAAAATGTACAAAGTTTAAAAAAAAAAAAATAAGAACAGGATGTGCGTGTGTGTGCGTGCGTGTGTTGTATAGATATATGTATAGGTATATATGTATGTGCATACATATATATGTGAATATATACTTAGATATGTGTATGCATGTGCATAGAAGTTAAAATATGACGAACTGCTGGAGAGTTGCAGGGTTAGAGGCTGGCGAGCTAGGTGCACTCCTCTAGAAGTGAAGACTAGAGGATTTGCAGCAAGGTCCTTATGCAAAGCCTTAACAGATATTGGGATAGTGGGAGTAAAAAAAGAAAAGCACTCAAGTCCATAACTGAAACAGCGGAAAGAACAGCTAATTGGTTATGGATCAAAAGAGAGAGTGCCTGGATTCCAAATTTTTAGCTAAAATTCCCCGAAATTCTGCGTCTAAATTAATGATTCGGACGAGCTCATGTGCGGTTCGCCTCTAAATGGAAAGAGGCTCTGACTGTGGCCAATCGAAAGCATTTGCAGGGTTTTGTACCGGGCTTAAACGTAATTTTCCAGTGTCTGAAAGCGCTTATCGAGAGTGGGCCAGAAACTGATCGTCTCTGGTTGGGTCAGCACGGTGAGAGGGGTATGATGTTGAAAGACCAGAAACCCCCTAGTGATCCTTGCGATGACATCACTGACAACACCCTCTAGCACCCCCCAGTACGGTGCGTATGTTTGAAAGGAAAGTTGTGAACTGATATTTTTTAATCTAGCATTATTATTATTATACACATATTTAGTTGATATGCATGTTTGGGTAAGGTTACTAGTATAAGATGTAGTTCTTTAGTAAAAGTTTTACTATCTAAGCTGCTAGACATTAATTGGATATATACTGAAATATGAACCCACTAAATATACTTCAGTAATATTTTGTGTCTAAAATTTTTCTTGATATTGCAATCTTAGCAACAAAACCAATTAATAGTACAAAGATAGTTGTCATAATCTTTGAAGTGAGAAGAGGCTGGACAGGATTTAGTACTGACCAATGAAAATTATGTAATCATCAAACAAGACTAGTACCCATTAGATTATTATGTCATTTCAAGTAAGCAACATTGAATCCCAGGTTATAGCTATTTCCCTTTATAAAGATTTAGGAAAGGTATTTGTGGATGTGTGTCGTGGTGCAGTAGATATCGGCTCAGAATGAAAAATCAGGGAGCTGAGTTCAAATTCCAGTTGAATTTTTTGCATTCACTTATGCGCAAATACCCTTGGGAAAGGTATTAATCTGTCACTTCCCTCCAGTTATGGGTTAAATAATAGGACAGATTGGATTCTATAGCCTTGGCTGGCAACCAGTCTACTGCAGAAAGTAATGGCAACTTACTGCGGGATAATCTTCTGCCCAGTCAGTCATGTCTCTTTCGAGACATGATCGCCCAAGCGTGCATCACATATGGCACTTAACTGATTTGTGTATGTTACTTCTGTGTCTAAAGTTATTTGCAAAAATAAAGAAAATAAACAAAAAAATAAAAAGCAAACAAAATAAAATGAAAATTGTGAAAAAGAATTAAATACACTTTAATCAAATTAATTTTTTAAAATTTTATTTTATTTATTTTAAATTTTTTTTTCTTTTTTTTACAAAAATGTTATAAAAAGGTTCTTTGATAAAAAGATTTTTTTCTTTGCAATTCTAAGAAAGTTGTAGGTTCAGGAGGGAGGGAACATTCATAGCACAATGGCAGGTGTACAATGTCATCATCCATTGTGAAAGATGCAGTCTTTAGTGACCGAACCTCCAAAACAACTCCCCTGACTGCATATGTCATGAGGATTTTTTTTTTCCTGTCAAAAAAATTTCCTCAAACAGAACAAATTGCTTGTAGTTTTGCTTTTCTTAGATTTTTGTTTTTGGAGTTGGGCAGGGGGGGCATAACAGCTTAAAAACATTTCAGAGAGAACAAGTCCAAAGCTTGTTCCCTCCAAAGCTTTTAAAAAAGGTCCTTCCAGAAGATTCTGTGTTAGGGAAAAAGTACCAATTTGTTTAAGTCTTTGGTTATTTAATTTATGGTAATTTTCAGATGAGGTGTTTTATCAACCATTGTGTTGCAGAGAGGTGGGAGTGGGGGGGGGGCACCAAGCTACATCACACATCCTGAAACTGGAGATCTCTCTTTCGTTAATCATGATGGACCACCTTTGTCAGATGATTCTAACTGAAAAGGGATTTGCAACTCCAGAGCAAACACACAGAATAATAAATACCCAGTAATAAGTCTAGCCTAGCAACTTTTTTGCTTTTAAATAAACTTTAATTATATCTGGTTTTATTTGACAAATATCTTCCTTGTTACTGTTTTTCATGTGGTTACTTCTCTGGATACCATGTGACACAAAGCATAATTAAAAACCATTCAAGTCCTTTTGTTGATACCATTTGACTTAATTCCTGACTATTGACAAGTGTGTGTGTGTGTGTGTGTGTGTGTTTTTTAAAAACACATTTCTATAATCATATTATTTGTAATAATGATTATCCTAATTGTGACCTTTGACAACACTATTTTTACTACACATTAATTGCTGAAACTAAGTTAAGCATTTTAAGTGTTCAAATTTTACTTTCAATTGCTGTTAAGGCAGTGATTTTCATTCATAACTGAGTAAATGGCTCTCACCTTTTTACAACTAAGCGGGTTATTACATTTTAACCCTTATGGGTGAGTAGAGTTGTATCAACTGGACAGACATGCCTCTAAAGTTAATATTTTGGTTAAGTTTTGTTGCAGAATAGAGATGTTTTAACCTTTAGCAATCTATGTGACTTCACTTGCTGTATCCTGCCACAGAATGTGACTAAACAATAATGTATTTGAATTTCATAGTTTTGAAAAACCTAGACATATGATGAAAGTGAATTTATACACTTATTTTTTATTCTTGAGAATTTACAATAAAAATATTAATCACTTTTTATTAGTTTATTTTTAATATTCTAAAAAACTAATGCAATATTTATCATGTTCATTTCTTTGTAAATTTATGAATGAAACACTTACCAATTTATTAAAACATTAGAACCAACTATAAGAAAATCATTATTAACCATTTTTATAAAGTTCAAATTGATTGGTAATTAGCTTATATTTGGTATCCATTTCCATAGTGTAAAATAAACAACCTAATACTGTTTATCTTTATACATTCCCTTTATCCTTGAGAATTGACAAACTCCCTTTCACGTTCAAATTTTATTGTAATTATTGCTTTAACATTGCTGAGAAGTGAAAGTAGTTAAAATAATAGCGATGTCAAGAGATTTTTGTGGGTTCAGAGGTTAGATTGTCAACTGTTTTATATTATATAATATAACCCGGATATAAGAGAGATTTTCTCTGGTCCAAAATTAGAGCCTGTGGTAATGTATATAAAATAGATCAAACCCGGATATAAGAGAACTTTCATCCGGTCCTGACAGCTCTCTTATATCAGGGTTACACTGTATTTCTGATGTCATAAAGATGTTCTATTGCTTATGGTAACCTGTCTTATTTTTGTGTTGGCATAATTACCAAAACATACATAAACAGTTCAGTCAGTTTTGACAGGTACAGTCACCATCAAATTTTTTTAAAGTACAGTTGCAAAAGTACTGTCAATTTAATGCCATATATAAGTGAAGTAAATATATTAGATAACAGCTTGTCAGTTATGTGCAAATATCCTTGGGAAAAGCATGAATCCATCTCTACTCCCCACTCAGCTATAGGTTAAATAGCAGAGACTGGTTGCCAACTAAGGCTACAGAACCCAGTCTATTGCAGACAGAAATAGCAATCTACTGTGAAGAAATCTTCTGCATAGCCAGTCATGAACTAACAGAAACACCCAACCAGGCACTTCACTAAGATTATAGCATTTTTATACTTTGTTAATTTTGACGACATGCTTCATCAAAGTGAATAAGTTTTCACCCATTTGTTTTATAACTCATTGTTATATCACAGTTTAATGGCATCTAATCTTATAAAGGCATGAATAGAAACCTGTGAGAAATATCTAACAACTCCAGCCACTGAGCAAAGCCCTTAACCAGTGTCTACATTCAGTTGGTTCCTCTGAGATACCACATGATGTCCACCTGACATGCATTTTAAGATTCATCTTTTTACTGTTTTTTTTTCTTTGTAAGATTGCCATCTGTGTAATACACAAACCAGACTGTGGTTATTAAAGCTAATGTAATTGATTTTTCAACTTATGTTTTTTGTCTTTCATAAAAGATTTGTAAAAATAAAGTGACTTGCAATGCAATGACTATTTCGAGGGTATCCTTAATATGACTTTTCATAAACTATATTCTGTGGGTGTTATAACCACTGATTTATTATTTCTTTATAAAATACTGATTAGGGAGAGGAAAGGTAACCGCAATCATACATTTATTCATGACACACCTGGAACAAGTTAATGTGTAAGTAAAAAAAAAAAAAAAAAAAGAATCTCACATCCATTCAGCCTAATTTTTATATTCATAGAGATTTACTGCAGGTGAAAATTTTTCAATTATTGAGAAAGATAATTTAGGATAATCAGAGAGCCATTTAATTTTGAAATATGACAACACTAACAAAGATGTTAAGTTCAGGAATTTACTTAATTTTTTTTTTTTTTTAAGGACTGACTTTGAAATCAGATATTGTAATTTTAAACACAGTTTTGTTTAAAATTGAGTTTTTATTGCAAGAAACAAAAAAAAAAAAAATGAGCATTTTAAATTCACATTACCAGTCTCAATTTTAAAACCTACAGTTTTTGACAAAGTTTGTAATTTTTTTTTAAAAGGGTATTTTTAGTTTGTGTTCCCCACCTCACCAACACTTCCCCATCAACTCATCACTCAAAAGAGAGATAAGAAAATCTGCAACCCTAAATCCCTTTACACTATCAGCTAAATGATATTCTGGAGTTATTCTAAGCACTTAAATATTTTTAATGGTGTCATTTTTTGTTGTGTCTTTGTATTAATTTTTTTTTTTATTAGCTGGAACTGAGACATTCAATGATTCAAATGAACCGTTCCTTATTGTTAACACCTTAAAAATCGAGACACTTTTGTGAGTAGGAGTTTAATTAGCTGAAAGAAAGATGTGATCGTCTGGGTACTTTGGGTACAGTGTGTTTCCTGGAATTGAAATTTTTAAAAGGAGGCACATGCTTAATATTCTGTCATGTTTGGTAGTGGTCTGAAATTGACCAATTTTTATCAATTTGACTAAGTCATGGGTGTTAGGAGTGAGTTTAAGTTGCACACTCAAAATTAAAAAAAAAAAAGTAATACAGGATAAAACTGAGGCAACCGCCCCTTTTTTGGGGAGTGGGGACGAAGGAAAATATTGGAGGGAGAACAGATTGTGATCATATTTAAAATTTCAGTGGTATTTAAAAACTTGCTCCTCAAGTCACTTAATAAAACAGAATTAAAAAAAGACAAAAATGAATACAAAATAAAAACGTTTCAAAAGATAATATTTTTCTTTTTCTTTAATTTAAGAAAAAGGGTTTTAATTTTAATTATATATTTTAATCTTTTATCGTCCTGATCAAGGGTTGGTTTGTTCATTTTGATTAAAGATCTTGGCCCAAGTTTTGTGTGTACAATGTCAAGTGGTCCCTAAAATTTTAATCTGGAAGTTAAGTGTAGACAGTAAAATGATTTATGAGTCGGGGTCGGGGGGGGGGGGGAGAGTAATGATGGTGGCAGGTAGAACAAGGTCAGTAGTTTTTTGGGGGGGAGTCGGGGGGATGCCAGGAAATGAATGTTATCATTGGATTTTTATTTTAGCTTTTTACTATTCTGAAATTTGTTTTCCAAATGGAATGTGATGCATTCTGATTGGTCAAAAAATGTTTTAACAATAGACCAGTCATGGAAGAAAACAAGAACAACTGGTCAAATATGAAAAAAAAAAAAAAAAAAAAAAAAAAAAAAAATTATGTCTTAAACAATATTTAAATGTTACCACATGGTAAATTATTAGTTTTAATTCTTATTGATAACATTCATTATTACTTGTCTAGCATTAAACAATTACTTATTTCAAGAATTAGCATGCAAACCATTGTTTTAAAGCTAAAACATTTGGCAGCATTTTAATTGATCCCATCTCTGAATTTTCAAAATTGTAGAGAACAAACAAACAAACAAATAAGTAAAAAAAAAAAAGTTACTCATCTAGTAATATTAGATGTTGATATTTTATATGTAGACGAACACAATGGTATCAAATTTCTGTTAGTTCAAATGTAGATTTGTAAATATTTTTTTTTGTTCCCACCAGTTGTTCATAGTATTAGTACCTCAGCGGTTCAGCTCACTTTTAGTAGATAGATATTAGAAACAGTTTTTTTTTTTTTTTTTTTTTTTGCATATGAGCACAATTTTTTTTTTTTAACTTACTTTCTGTGAAAACACAAATTTCACTTTATCTTATGTTTGTTTTCTACAATACTGAGAAGGCTATAATATTTTTTTTTCTTCATGTAAGGGCAAAAGGCAGTACATTTGAAATCATTTTGTTACAGCTTGGGTGTCCGAATTAAAATTGGTCAGAAAACAGTTTGTAACAAAATAACTTCTATTTCATTGCTTTGTTTGATGAAGTTATGAAAGACGGGAAGGGAATTGTATGGGTTAAAGGTAGGGACCTTTTGTTTTTTTTGTCTGATGTGGTAACATCCAAGCACTACTGTGGAAAGAAAAGAAAAAAAAAACAAAAAAAAATTTTTTTTTTCATGTTGTTGTTGTTATCGTCGTTGCTGTGGTTACTGTTGTTGTTGTTGTTGTTGGGGTCTTTATAGGAGATGAGGCAGAAGAGGACGAGAATAAAGATGAAGAAGAACAAGATGAAGAAGAGGAGTTGGACGATGCTGACGACGACAATGATGAGGAGTTTGCATCTTTGGAATTGGTCTCTTCTATTTTTTCCAAATTGTTTTTTGTAGATTTCTGATTGCTATTTTCCTTTGTCTTTCGTGAGCCGTAACAGTTCTCACGTG